>CM053596.1:253520834-253557883 GCA_028646575.1 Pseudocheirus occidentalis
TCAATTAATTGGTTGGGTTTTTTTTTAAGCTCTGTGAAACTCTGCTTCCAGGGGGAAAAGCTCTGTTCCAAATCGCTGGGGTTTTCCCAGCTGCCGGAGCTATTAGGGGTGTGTTGCAAGTCCCCCCAGCTTTGGCTTGCTGAAAGCGCACCCCAGGACTACCACCCAAGACCACAATCTGGATCCAGGCCACTCAACACAAGAGCACTTGGCCCTGATCAATCGATTCAGCTCCCCTGCGGAGTCCGTAGGCCAGGGGCTCTGAAGCAGCCCAGTGGGGGCCGCTGCCGGTTACAGCAGCTCCTGCCCTTCCCCCACTGCTTCCTTGCCCTGGAGGCAGATTGGCCCGAACTGCTTTTCTTTCCTCAAATTAAATTTCAAAGTTTCACTTTCACTGACCATCTCTGATCCTGGTTTGCTGGATGTGAAGTTCCCCTCAGGTGCAGTAGATCTTCTCTGAAGTAGACTCATGCTGTCGCTTGGGAAGCTCAGCTTCTCCTAACTGCCCTGGGGCCTGGCCTGGTTGAGGCTGCGGTTTTGGGCTGGGCTGGTCTCGGCTCCCAGCCTGCCAGCCTGCTGGATAAGCCCCTCCTGCCGAGCTGCCCCTCTCCAATCCCTGTTTTTCACTCCTTGGTAGGTGTGGAATTGCTGGAGGCTGTAGATCTTCTCTCCAGCAGAGTGGCTGCTGGGTGGCTTGGCTCGTCTCAGCTCATTTCCTTTCCACCACCCTGGGCCTGGACATGGTCTCGGCTTCAGGGTTCGCCGGCCTCGGATCCCGGCCTGCCACGATGAGCCCCTGCTGTCGAGCTGCCTTCAGCAAGAGATGTGTTTTCTGTATTTTTTTGTGAGTCTGAGAGTCCTAGACTTTGTCTGGGGTCATATTTTATGGGTGTTTAGGGTGGTTGTGTGGGAGCTGCGGGACCTTCCTACTTCTACCCTGCCATCTTGGCTCCGCCCTCAATCCCCAAAATAAAATATTAACCAGTATTACAAGATCCTTAATGATAATTATCCATTCTGGATGAATGGAACATTGCAAGTACTTGAGAAGCTGAGCTAGGAAAGATCTCAGTGGTCGGGGTGGTTGGGGAAGAGGAGCTTGTGGGTTTTATGATTTGCCTTTTTTTGAAGGAGTAAACAGCTTTATTAGGCAGCACAGTGAGAAATAAAGTAAGAGAAGAGAGATAAATGGCTGAGAAGTCACCGAGAGATAAGGTTCTATAACGCCACCTATGTTCTTCTGTTCAGAGTGACTCCCTTGCCAGCAGGTAACGTGCTGAATAGAATAGACTGCAGTCAGCTGGGAAGTGTGCAAAGTTCTCATTATCCTCAGACTACCGTGCCCAGGCCAATTTCCATGGTAATTCCACGTTCATCTCCTTTTCCCTTCCATGTTACAAAAGGAATTTTTTTGAATCACGTTTTCCAGATCCTAAAATGGTCTTGAGGATTTAGCTCAAAGGAAGCTTCAGCATGTAGCTTGTCTTCCAAAAAGATAGTTAGTCTAGGAGGTGGAGAGGCGGACTCAGACTAGGACGTTCCTCAGCCGTTGTGCGCACTTTGGCAGGGGGGGCGGTGATGATTGGGTGAGCTCAGGGCTGCAGTCTCGGTTTCAGCTGGCCCAGCAGTACACCCAGTGCCTCACAGGACAGTTGAGATCGTGTGGCTTGGATTGGGGAAGAGGGGATCCATCATAGTTGGAGCTGGAGGAAGAGGAGGCATGTTTGCCATCCTTGCAGCATTTATGCATTTTTTGTTGTTCTTTCATTTTTCAGTCCTGTCTGACTCTTTGTGACCCTTTTAGGCTTTTCTTGGCAGAGATACTGAAGTGATTTGCTGTTTCCTTCTCCAGCTCATTTTACAGATGAGGAAATTGCGGCAGACAGGGTTGTCTTACCCAGAGTTGCACAGCAAGGAACCATCTGAAGTTGTATTTGCTCTCCTCCCGACTCCAGGCCCCACTGTCTATCCATTGTACCACCAGCTGCCCACATTTCACCTTAGTATTCCTCATCTTCCGTCTCGGCACGTCAACCTTCTCTGCATCTGGCCCCACTATCTTATGGACTAGACAGCCCGTAGAAGACCTGTGGGGGCCTTGGGATTCTACCCAGACCCCAAAGCAGTGTGCAGAAGATTCCCTAGGAGTCCCTCTGTGCTTGAAGAGGGCTTCCTGGAGGGAAGACAGGATTAGTTAATGGAAGATGGGGTTACCCAGGTGTTTGGAGGAGAATGTGTACCTCTCCCCAAAAGGAACATTTCTGACTGGTCTTTCTTAGGGCTCCACATGCACTGCTATTCCTTTTCCTCTGCGGAAGCTAGAGTTCTCTTCCCACACCAACTCCCTAGAAGAATACTTGAGCCTTTAAGGAGAGAGAGAAACTAGAGTCAGAAGAACAAAGGAGCCAAGGCAGCAGGACAGAATGAGCAAAAGCCAGCAGGGGTGAAAAAAGTTTGGAAGCATAGCATTGGTCCAGATTGTGAAGGGCTCTGAAAGCCTAACAGAGGAGCTTAGATCCAATGTGGGAGGCAATTAGGGGACCATTACGGATTCTTAGGAGAGTGGCCTGATGAAAGCTGCATTTCAAGATTACAGTGATGTTCAGGAAGGAAGCTGTTGAAGTCACTGACACAAGAAATCTGAGACCTTGAACTAGGGAATTACCAGCAGGAAGGTAGAGGATGGAAAAAAATGAAGAAAATCCGAGCAGGAATGAACAATATTTAGTGACTGAAATCTAATGTATTAAGAAGAAACAGTTCACAAGTTTCTAGCCCAGGAGAAGAGTTATGCTATGGACCAAGAAAGATTCATCAGAGGAATTTGGCTAAGAAGAAGAAAATGGACTGCGATTGTGCACATTGATCTGGAGATGAGGGTGGGGCATAAGCAAGGAAGATCTATGGATTATGTTTGTTTGGTATCGTGTAAGAAAAGGAGCACGTGATCAGTTCATACCCTTCAATGCAACAACACCGCTACCCAGCAGAATCAAAGGTCCAGTGTTCTGTTTGTGATCCTAAAGAACCAGAAATAAAGGGGATGCCCATAAATTGAGGACTGGTTGGCCAACATAATAGATGTTCACATATTTATTAGTGCCAGGGTGGTCAAGTGGGTAGTGAACTTCCAAAAGGATAGCTGGTGCATGTCTTATAACGTAGGGCAGTAAAAAGGGTATTAGATTTGTCGAGGAGGTCACTGATGACCTGATAGAATCTATGTGTCGGCAATTGATTAAGGAGGTTGTGGCAAAGAATGGAGCAGGTCCATAGGCCACAACCCTCATGCTCCTTCCTATATTTCTCTTCCTCAGGAGGCAGCTGGACAGCATAGCAGAGAGAGTTCTGGGCCTGGAGTCTGAAAGACCCAAGTTCAAATTTGGCCCCTGACACTTACTAGCTGTGTGACCTGGGCAGACTGCTTAAGCTCTGTTTGCCTCAGTTTCCTCTGCTGTAAAATGGAGATAGTAGCAGCTCCTGCATCGTAGGGTTGTTGTGAGGCCCAGACGAGGTCATCTTTATAAAGTGCCTGCCCTTATAAAGGGCCCGACACCTAAACACACCATGGAGCTGCTTGCTCTTCTCTTGGGCTTCTACAACACTGCACTAGTTTTCAGGGTTGTTCCCTTAATGTTCTCTTCAAGCCTTTTCTCGTTAACTTTTGAGAACGTTCGTCCAGGCGAGGCTCAGCCCATCCAGTCTTTTCTTCCTGCCCATCTCCTCAGTCCTGCAGCCTTAAACCTCACCTCCCTTCGTGTTCTGCCCCTCTTCCTGTCTTTTATCAGCCACGCACACGCAGGGATGTCAGCTCCATCGGCCGCCCAGGGTTCAAACCTTGAAATTGTCTGTGGTGTTTTGTCCCTCGTATCCACGAAGTCCTGTCCGTTCTTCCAATCCGGCATCTCTTGTATCTGGATGCTCCTTGTTTCCTGACTGGTCACCAAGCCTCAGGTCTCCCATCACTTGAAACCCTCCATCGTGTTGATGGATTCATCTTTATCTATGACATCGTTCTGTGGTCACTCATTCAACATCTTGGAGCTTCTGCTCCTTACCCATAAAATGAGAGCTATGTTAAGTGATCTCTGCATGTCTGTGATTCCTGTGTCGTGTCACGTCATCCCTCCGTTCACAAGTGTTTTGATGGCTCCCCGTTGTCTGCATGATAAGGTCCAAGCTCTTTAACCTTGCACCATCAACTTCCAACCCTCCTTTCCAGACATTTCCCCCACTATTCCCTTGTTTGGAATTTCCAAACTTGATTCCTCCTCACGTATCTTGCATTTCTCTATCTCAGTCTCTTCAGTCTGTGCCTTCCATTGGATCCTCCGCCATCCCTGTCTCAGTTATCTCTGTTTGTTAGGGTCCAGCCCAGGTCCTTCTACGAAGCCGTCACAGACGTTTCTACCCCGCAGTGATCTCATGTCTACATCCCCTGTTTGACTTTCACCATGGGCTGCCGTATATTTATGCTTGGACTCCACTAACAGATTATAAGTTGTCTGTGGGCAAGGACTCAGACTTCTTTTAAAAATTGGTCACAGCGTCTCAGTTCTGTGATTTGGCCACACAAGATACTCAGCAAAAATTTGTTGTTATGTGATTTGTGCATTAACTAATGTTTATCTGTACAACTATCCCCCCATTTTTTCATTAGGAAATTCCAGTAGGCCCTGGTCTGTTCAAACTATCATGAAGAATTCAGATAACCAATGGTCCCCAACATTTGTATTTTGCAGTGATGCTGAGAGTCGGAAATTGTGTAGGAAGATGAAAGTTGACCCGAGCACAAAGGACAAAAAAGTGGAATTATTTCACTACAAGTGAGTGTAAAGGGACGTGGGTCCCTTGTAATTTCTAAATAGCTCTATGAGGTTCTCCTGAGTACTGAAAGTGAATCCACTTAGATGGGTGTTATTTCAGATGGAGATTTTACATTTTTAACTAACTGACTGTGCCTGGGATGAAAAGGAAAACAGAATTGTGGCCCCTCCTGGCCGTCCTTTAAGTCTCAACACCTTTTTCTTTCTCTGTTTGACAGGGATGGTGTGTTTCACACTGAATATAATCGTGCTGTGACATTTAAGGTAAACCAAATTCTTTGATTTTCAGCAGGGCTAGGAGGCTGAATTGCTGTTAAGTATTTGGCAGTTTTCTTTTTGAAAGAAAGCAGGACAAATTGTACAAAACAGTTGTTTTGAATCTCATGAAGAGATTTTTCTTTCTTAAGCATCTCAGTAGAATATCTCATATATATGTGTATGCACATATATATATATTATACTTGAAATTACAATGACATAAGAATACAGAAAAATGGTCTGTTAATCAGCAATTATACAGTGCAGTAGTGACATGAAAGCACTGTCATTACCCAATGGGTGGGGACTTTTCCTTGTGACTCTGGAGGCCTCCCTTATGTCCCGTATTCCTCTCCTGTTGTAATGATAACAATGATGAAATACTTGAGGCCAGTGATCTTGAGTGCACATACAGACTTGTGTACTGGGTGGGAGTTACAGATGTATTAGCTTATTTCCAACTTAGAAAATCAATGGTATTTATTCCAAGCCAATCCCTATCCTTTTGTCTGGGTATTTCTGTTCAGCCCAATTCTGCTTCAGACCCTTCTGCCCTTCCCCCACTTTTACCTCCTTTCCAAACCCTGTTTTCTCTTTCTAACTGTAGTTTCTGTTTGTGACTAAGACTGAGTTGCCACATCTCTTCTCAACTCAAGCATTCTCCTTTTCTAATCTCCTCTCCCAGCTGGCCTGGGATCCCTTCTCATTCTGTGGCACTCAGAGCCATTCTCTGTCCAAGCAGTTTTGGTTATATTTGTCCCAAATAAGCCACGTGACACATGATTACTTATCGCCTATTTTGCAGTTGTAGTGAGCACTGATAATTTGCAAACTGTATATCCAAGCCCTCATTAGATTCTGAAATAATCAGATGAATTATACTGGTTGGTTATGGAAAAGGGTGAGCCTCCTTCCTGAGTCACATACTTCGTCTGGGAGTTAGAAAGATGGGTGCTTGAGCTAAAACTTCTAGGAAGATAAAGATTCTGAGAGTCAGAGATGAGGAAGGACTACAAGTCAACCATAAAGGATGTCTTGTGCAAAGACCCAGAGGCAGAAAATAGGGGACTCCAGAGCACTAGTGGTCCTGTTTGATGACTGACATTCAGAATGCATGCAGGTAGGTCCCATGGCAGTTCTGGTCAGATGGCAGAGGGCTCCAAAGAAGCCTGACAAGTTCAGTTTATCCTAGATGCAGAAGGATACCACTGCAGGTTTAAGCTTGGACAATGACACAGTCAGACTCTGCCTTTGGAGAATGCATTGGAAGGAGGGAGTATGTGGGAGCAGAGAGACCAATTAGTAGCCATTACCGTGATCCGTGAGATAGGTGATGTGTCTGAAGTACAGTTTATAATGAACATGGATAACCCAACAAACCATATACTTGTGATGTGCCTTCTAAACCTTAAAACACAAGATCAAAGAAAATGGAAAAGGATCTATTTATACAAAATATTTATAGCAGCTGTTTTCTGGTGGCAAAGAATTGGAAATCGAGGGGATGCCTATCAGTTGGAGAATGGCTGAACAGGCTGTGGTATGTGATTGTAATGGAAGACTATTGTGCTACAAGAAATGATGAAGGGTCTGGTTTCAGAAAAACTGAGGAGGACCTATATGGATTGATGCAGAGTGAAGTGAGCAGAATGAATAACAGTAATATTGTAATGGTGATCAACTATAAAAGTTTTAGCCACTCTGATCAATACAGTGGTCTAAGATAATTCTGAAGGACTCATGATGAAAAATATTTTCTACCTCCAGAGAGAGAACTGATGGACTCTGAGTGTAAATTGAAGTATAATATTTCTGGCTTGCTTTATTTTTCTTGCTTTTTTGTGACATGGCTAATAAGGAAATATTTTACATGGTTTCATGTAGATAATTGATATAGTGCTTGCCTTCTCAGTAGGGGCTGCAAGGAGGGGAAGAATCTAAAAAAAATATGTTAAAAAAATAAATAATAAATTGAAGAAAAAAATGTTTAATCTTAAAGCCAGTATTTAACCTGCTTTCTCCATTTCTTCCCTTTCTGGGGCTTCCCAAAGTGATTGACACTCATATTAATACAGCAGAATTTTCCCTCCAAACCTATTCAGACTGAAGTACAAATTAGTCTAGAATTAATGTAGTGTAATCTCTTTCCCTCTTTTGCCAAGTTTCTCATGACTTTGTTTTGCCTATTGAAAGTGAGACTAATCATGAAGAGAAAATATGCATCTGCCCACCTTTTCGTCCATATCACCTAACTCTGGGGCTTCTCATTTGCTGTGTTACCCCATTTAGATTCCACTTCTCGGCTTTCAGATTTTCTATCCAAGGCCACTTAAGGAACAGCTTTCAATAACATATCTTTCTAAACCAAGCTATAATTTAAGTGAGGTTTCCACAAAGAAGCTGCTTCTTTTTTAATGCTACATTTTAAAACATTTTTCATCTTACAGTTTGATAGGTTTTATGTTGAAAATGGATGCTTCCTCAATACTCATGCAGTCTCCCTTACAGGATACCTTAGACAAAAAGTTAACTTATTGATTGTTAATAAAAAAAAAAAAGGAAGAACGTAGCCTTTAACTTTGACAGTATGGAGAGTGCCCTGACTGTTGTGTCTGAGCAGGCTTTTTTTGACATCAGATCATTGTATAAATCATTCTTTGGTCCTGCTTGCTTCACTTGGTTTTGCTTCACACAGGTTTTTCCATGTTTTTTTCCAAATTCTTCAACCTGTCATTCCATTCCATTTCCATACACTAATTTTTTCAGCCATTCACCCATCGCTGGACATGTTTCATTTTCAGCTGTTTGTTCTCATGAATTTTAGATGATCATTTTTGTCCATGGAGGTCAGTAACATCCTTAGGACATAGTGCTACTGGTGCTAAATGTCTTAATTTAGTATCCATAAACTTAAAACTGAACTGAGAGCACCTGAGCAACGATTGGTTTTCCTTTCTCCCCATCTGAGCTTGCCCAGCCTCTACTGAGATCCTCAGAGAGAGATCATTCATCTTCATTCAAACAAGAGTTAGCCTCGAATCTCAAAAGATTGTCAGTAGGTTTAATTTCTTCAATTAAAAGATGTCATTTCCTTCAGCCACATTTGTTCTCTTTCATGGCTGTGAGACAAGGCTATATTATCTGTGGGGGAAAATGTCACCAGATACTTACCGGAATATATCCTGAATGGCAAAAATGGGAAGGGGACCACGAGTGCCTTTATGTGGCCCTGATTAAGGGAACTCTGGCCTATCTTTGGCTGTGGGTATATAAAGCATTTGGGAGGGCCCAATCTAAGCCATGCCTTCTTGTACCCATGATAAAAGGGTTGGCAACCGTCCAGGAAATAATCCTTTTGGCTTCTGTGGAAAGAAAGGTTGGTTCTTCTCTTCTGGTGCCAGAAGGTACTTCACAGCTTTTCTTCTTTTGGCTGGATGGAAAAATTGAATGAATTAAGTCCTTCTAATTCTTGGCCCTCCTCCCTATTCTTTCATAACAGCTGTTTCCAGATAACAGATTCTCAAAATGAGACAAGTCTCCCTAAGGCCCTCTTCAGAAACTTACTAAGTGAATAAAAACCCAGAGCGTAATCCCATTTGAAGGATTCTCTCCTATCATCTGCTCCTGCCCCAAGATGGTTTCTGTTCACTGAAGCTTAGGAAAAAGGTGTCCTTAGGATTGGAAGGCACTTGCTTGGGCAAATCAGGGAGAGCTATGGATTTTATCTCACTTAACGCCAAATTTGGCATCTCCTCTAGCCTAACTTTGAGGGATGGTGATCCAGGTGACATTTAGTACCCATTTGTGGTTGTTGCTTCCCTCAGACCCTCACTGCCCCCTCCTTAAAGTTCTTCAGAGGAAAAGGAACAGCTCTTCTCAGCCCTGTGTTCCGCCTTGGTGCTGGTAGCAGATAGACTAAGGGTGATCCATAAATAATGGCTATCTTTATAACTTCTTTAACTTCCTCTTTGCTCCCTTGTTATTAGCCGGTATCAAGTATTTTGATTGGTAGCCCAGCCAATACAGAACCTCAGAGGATGTTTAGCAGACTGGCCTCCCTTTTCACTCAAGACTTAACACAAGATGGTCTTAAGTAGTCTGACCATACGACTTTTGAGCTGTTGCTTCAGAAATGCTGGAGCAGCTGTGATCAGTGTAAGCCCTCAGACTCCCCCATCTCCCCTATACTTCATAAGCAACTTGATGGAAACTAGGGGGAATCCTTTTTCATTAAGCATCTGTTATAGGATTAGAGATTTGATTTAGAGCCGGAAGAGATCTCAAAGATCATCTAATGTAGCATTTCCTGTTTTTTTAAATAAATACATGAGTAAACCAAGACCTGAGAGATTGAGTGATTCCAGAAACCTTTCCAGGTGATAAGGTGCTAAGTAACGTAGAAGAAAAGTGACAGGGGGGTTTTTCTTTTTCTTTTTCTTTTTCTTTCGGGGGTTCCCTGTCTGATGCAGGTGGGCAGACGTGGAGAGCAGGGTATATGGTAATTAACACGAGGCTAATAGAAATACTAAGCAGGTAACAGTCTGTTAAGATTACATAATTATGGCAGGTATAGGCAGCCTCAGTGACACAGTGACTGGGAAAGACTCACAGAAGCTCGCTGTTTAGACAGGTTCGAGTAAGTTGTCACCTCTTTCCCAGTTAGGGGAGGCATCTTTGAGGAGATGAGATTTGGTAATTGAGGCATAAATGGGTCTTTCTGATTGATTTGAATTGTCCAAACAATCGCATTGTTGTCTGTAGACACAGTGTGCACATGGATCAGTTTGACCAGAGTTAGTGAAAGGGAAAGTTGGGGGAAGGAAAGAAAGCACTGGGTAGTACTGGGTCCTTTTTCCTTTTTAAAAGACAGATTCAGCATTTGATCTTTGCTGTGTCGTTGTATTAATCATCAAATAAAACCTTATGGGTGACAAGCTTAGGATGCCTCTGTATTTAAGTGTAAGAGAGAAGAGCAGGGTGCTCCAGGTGTCTCGTGTCTCAGATAAAATGCTTTTTTTCTTTCTTCTTTCCTGTTTTAGTCCATCGTGGCCTTTCTTAAGGACCCAGAAGGGGCCCCACTTTGGGAAGAAGATCCTGAAGCTAAAGACGTTGTCCACATCGACAGCGAAAAGGTATTTTGGTTTCCCCAAACTGAATGAGGTCTTACTTATGTTGGAAATTACTTCTGCTCTTGAGGCCGGGCTCTTGTGAATCACTTGAGGATAAAATAAACAATCACCTGAGGAAATGCCAAAAATGGAAATGCTCCAGAACCGCTCCAGGACCTCCTCCTGCTTAGCCTTTCCTGCAGGGGAGCTGGCCCTGTGGGTGCTGCAGGTGGGAGTCGGGGGTGGGGGGGTGGCCGGGGATGGAGGGGCTGGAGGGGCCAGGAATAGATCTCATGTACTCATCTCATTTTCTGAAATGTAAATGATGGAGGATAACAAACTGCCTGCCTCTGTCCCTTTGGCTTGTTTGCCAAGACATCAGTAAGAATTCAGTGATACCTTCTAGGAGCAAAGCTTTGTGACAAAAGTTGGCCAAGATTTTGTGTTTGTTTTTAAACTAAACACTTTACAAATGATGCAAAGCAATGTCAGCATGTATCATACAGTGTTATTTTTCTAATATCCTGAGTTGCCTCCTCTTCTTTCATAAAGGTAATATTCTAAAGTGAATTTAGCCCATTTAGCTCTCGTGGAATGTGGCTTACACTTAGTGGCAGAGTATAAGTGCCCAGATACTTAACTTGCAGTTACTTGATTTTGCCAGATGTTTCAGCTCTCATAGACTTCCCCCTGTTAGGAACACACGTATGGGTTCTCTTTCCTTGTTGTCAGTTGTTTTAAGTTTCAGAGATGTGACCGTATTTTAATGTTAAGTTATTCTGAACATAGTTCAGGAGATATATCTGCTACCCAGAAAGGTTGAGAACATTGGAGGGGATGTGCAGTGTGTGTCCCTAGACCAAGCATGCCTTGTGTCTTGATTGTCCCTGGTTTGGATCATTCATGATAGCTGCCCATCAGTTAGCATAGATACTTTGGGAGTTATCCAGTGTCTCAGAGATGGATGGATGGATGGGTAGATGGACGGATGGACGGACAGGCGGGCGGGTGGGCAGGCGGATGGACAGGCGGATGGATGGGCGGATGGGTGAGCAGAGCTGTGATCTTTCTTAGAAATCTTGGCTTGTGTAAGAAGCCATTCCGGTTTTGTAGAAGGGATGCTAACGTGTATGTATGTTAAGATAACTGGGGTTTTACACTAAGCTTTCTGAAGTTTGACTCTTCTTTTTACAAGTACTACTGTACGTGTTCTCTCTTACATCATTACTTACATGCATTTCTGTTTTTTGCCTCTTAGGAATTCAGACGGATTGTGAAGAAGGATGACAAACCTCTTCTGATGATGTTCTATGCCCCTTGTGAGTGACCAGAGATCTGGCTTAGGGGACTTGACTGACCTTTGGTTCCTTACCCATTCCCTGCAAGAGCTGGGTGTGGGGAGTGGGCTTTCTCAGATGCTGTCATTTATCCCAGAGGATTAACTTCAGGACCTGGGTTCCCATTTCCCTCTTTTCATTTGTCTTTATTCCTCCTTTTGTCTGTTTGCATCTTCTCATCCAATTCTCCCACATGGAAAATTCAGAGCCCATCTTGCCTTCTGTCTCCAACCCTCTTGCTCTGGCCCCTTCCCCTTCACATCCATATTGCTCTCCTTTCTGTATACCTTTCTTTGATCTTGTATCTTTTTGCTTACCTGAAAACACACAATGGTTCCTCAGTTCAGTTTGTTCCTCTCATCATTGTTTTCATCATATCTCCTTTCAGAAACTCTGAAGTCATACTCAAAAGTTTCTTCTTTTGCATGAAACTGCTCCTTTCACATTCTAAAAGACTTTTTATTTCAGGTCACTACAGTTAGCTACTTCCCTCCTTGAACTCAGGATGTAGGGTGGCTACTCTTGGATACCTGTGCTTTTGGGGGCGGAATGCCTTGTGACCATGTCATTAAGTGACCAAGTTTCTGATTAAGGAGGTTCAGAATTTGCATGAATGGAACACTCAGCACTTCAAAAGATCCAATATAGTTTATTTAGAATACAGGCAAGTGGGAAGGAAGCCGGAGACAACAGAGTAAAAGCTTAGGAATAGTAAAATAGGAGCAACTATGATTTTAAAATATATGTGTGTATATATATATATATATATATATATACACATACATATACACACACATACACACACACACATACACATATACATGCATGCATACATATCCATAATCACCACCCATGTGGGGAAGCACCAACACCTGACCAGTCATCAAGGTCCCACTCGGGATAGGCAGGGCTCCAGCTGCGTAGTAGAATATATCTATACATACTTGCAGTCATCACCAGTGCGGGAAAGCACCAACACCTGACCACACAAGCCGGGGAATCCTAGGTACAACTGTTAGGGTTCCTCTTAGGAAGGTCCCAGGCAGGACGTCTCCTCCATGGGTGAGATTCTAATATGGGTCTGAATCTTACAGTTTAAGTAGTGCTGAGAACAAAGAAGGCATACTGCCAGGTGTTTTTTTAGCAAACATCACATTTGTGTGAGGCCGGGGAGGGAGGCCAGTCCCTCCAAGGCCCCCCCGCCAAGAACAGTGTTCCTTGAAATGGCCAGTTACAGGAGTTGGGCAGTTAACCATATCTCTTCTCAAGGTGCTGGCCAGGGTCCCAGGAGAAGTGCAGCCCTCGTGTTCCCAGGATTTTCTGCTCCAAAACAACTCAGGGTAATAGAAAGGTCTTATTAAGTTAGAGCCTGGGTTTGTATAATCTCATTCCTCACAGAGGGGCTTCCCTTGCCTCTTCACCAAGTAGGAAATAAGACTGTGCCAATGGTGCCTGCACTCACCTGACATCAGTGTGCTGGAGGACTCCAGGAACAGGCAGGAAACCGGGCTTGGCTCTGCTCCTTATCACTTGGGCTACCTTGGCCTAGCCACTTGGCTTCCCCGCAGCCTCAATTATAGCCACATCTATAAAGTGGTTTGTTAATCCCTTCTAACTCTAACATTCTACGTAATACAAGATTTTTAAAAGAGCTTGAAAGGGTATGTCTATGTGTATATATAAATATGGGCACATATGTTTGAGGAGACGGATGTGTTTGAGTGTTGGGATACGGACACAAGCACTTGAAGATTCATATTGTCCTAGTTCTCATCTCTACTTTAAAGTCAGCTTCTTCCCTGAGGCCTTTTTTGAGCAAACTCTGTCCTCCTTACCTCTTCAAAGCCTTTATTCTTTGTGCACATAATCATCATTAATAACTCATGTTGACTCTTGACACCATACGTTGTCTCTTGGAGCCTGACTGCTGTGCCTAACTAGGGCCTGAGACTCTGCCTAGGAGGGCAGATTGACTCCCAAGACCACTTCTTCTTGCTGCCACCATCCGTACCCTGCCTTCTTGGTAGCTCTGGGCTGGCCTCTCTTTCTCTGTGCTGTGCCCTTTATTCCTTCCAGTTACATGACTCTACTTCAGAGGTTCCTTCCTTTTTTTGCTTTTGGAGGGGAGGGCTTTTTGTTTAAATAGTACTGGATCATGAGTCACAGAATTTAGAGCTCAGATGGACTCTGAAGATCAGTTAGTCCAACCATGCCATTTTATAGACAAGAAAAATGGTCCCTGAAGATAAGAAGTGGCTTTCCCAAGGTCACAGAAATAGTAAGTTGGCAGAACTGGCATTTGAACCCGGCTCCTTTGATTCCAAATTCTGCTCTTTCCCGTCTACAACACTTCCCTAGCACTATTAAGGACTTTGGTCCTGGAAAACTAATAAGAAGGCCTCTGCCCCAGCCTCCTTTTGATTTTCTACAGCACCCCATTTCTGCTCTCTAGGTTAACTTATTTTGGAATGCCTTACCTGCTGCCTTTTTGGAGAAATACTATATATTCTTTGGATGATTGGCTCTGTTTTCTTTTTTAGTATCATTGATCTTGTAAATTCTCTTCAACTGATGTGTCTCTGCCACAGATTACCTTCCTGAGAGCCAATCTGCCCATCCTCACTTGGTGGGAATGACTTCTCTTTATGGTAGGGTATTCTGAGGAAGTAGCCACAGATAATTAGTTTAAGTTTAAACTAGATGTGTCTTGTTCCCTGATGTCTGCTGGAGAAATCAGGAGGTAATAGTGCTCTGAGATGTGCTAAGTTGGGCTGATTTAATCAGGACTACAGTCATTCTCTGTGGGAATCACCTCCTGAATCTTCCTGACAGGAAGACAGGCAAGATGGCAGATCTGCACTCAGAGGGTTCAAGCCTATGAGAAAAGAGCAGACGCTACTTCTCTTCTCTCCCCTTCTTATAAACCCACCCACAGTCCCTTTAGTGTTGACCTGTAGTGGCTGTCATTTGGAGAGCTGGCACCGAAAGCATTCTGTTGTCCTTGTGGTGGGAGCCCAGCTGCTTCTGACCTTTTTAGCCTCTGTTCTCTTCCAGTGGTGGGAAAAACCCCTGGTGATCAGATAATTTCCCACCAAACCTCCCTAATCACCCCCATTGTTTAAGCTCTTCGTTCCACAGGTCTCCACTGTTCTTAGTTCTGGTGCTGCAGACAGGGAGGGGGTCAGGAAGCTCTCTCTTTGAACCTCAGCCAAATAATCCCTTCCCAGGACAGTCCACTGGTACTCTACTTGGCACATTTATCTAGGCATACAGCTGAGCTCCCTGGTGATGTCCATTGTTTTTCCTTTTCATCTTTATGGATATCTGTAGTGAGGACAGCTTCCCTAGATAATTGCACATTCTCTTTCCTCACATTTTTCACTTCCAAGATGATGGAGAATCACCTGAAAGATGAGTGAATAGTATAAACAAACATTTCTGAGATCTGAACTTTTAGAGGTTTTTCCCCCCTTTAAGAAAGGAGAGGCTGCAGCCTTGAAGCAAGTCAGAATTGTGCCTTTGTGTCCACCTCTCCTGGTCTGTCTGGTTTAACGTGCCAGTTCAGGAGGTATAGAGAGAGAGATATAGTAGTGGGAGTGACCACATGAACTGTATCAAACTCCATTCCTGGTAGGGAATTTAAAGTGAAAAAGCCTCTTCTCACTTCAGATCAGCAGCTACTTTACACTTTAGAGAGTGGCTTACTTAGGGCATTGAGTTCTTGAATGATTCACCCAGGGTCCCACAGAGGTAGTTCTCGAACCCAGGCCTCTTCACAGTGAGGCTGGCTTTATCTTCCATAGTGCTCTGCGCCTTCTGTAGTTCTGAGTATTTGAGAATTTCAGCCCTGCTCTCTAGGACATACTCCAAGATGAGGAAATTCTCCTATTTTCCTTATCCCACTCGCTTCCTGCTGAGACATTAGCCTGAAGCAGGCTTGGCAGCACTGACAATGCTGACACACGGCCCCTTTGTCCCACTGCAGAGCACAGAGATGGGAATCTGCTGTTTGACACTTCACATGGCTTCTTCTTCGGCTTCTGAGGCTATCAGACACGTCTCAAAACCTGTTTCAGCACAGCATCTGTTAAATTAGCAGGCAATCTGGTCCTTTAGGAACTGCCTGTGTCTGCAAGAGAACTGTCTCTTCTTTTGCATGATCATTGCAGAATGCTTAATATGATTTAAGAGCAGGGGGAGTTTAAATGATGTCAGAATGACCTCTATAATTTATACTGTATGTGTGATGCCCGAGAATTTGGTGCTCTGTGAATCTCCCAGGCTGAGCTGAAATGAGGAGTGTGCCTTCTCCACCCTCCAGACAATACGGTGTAGCATTAAATAGACTTTGAGTTCCAAGGCTTCCCCAAAAGAAGCATGAGCTCCAGCTATGTCTTTGTCCGGCAAAGGACATTGAGTCCCAACATGCTGTCATGTTATAAAGCCCATTCCCTTCATCCCCAGCAAGGTCTGTTAACGTAGTCTGTGTTTTAATCCCTGCCAGTAGTAGGAGACAGTGGTATGGATAAAATCCTAATTTCTAGTGTTCTGGAATCCATGATGCAATTTATTATATATCAAACTTTCTCAGTTTTACAAATGAGAAAAGAGAAGTCAGGTAACATAACAAAGGTCATACAGCAAATTAGTGGTAAAACTAGGATGCTCTGATTCTTCCAGACTGAGGAGCCAGGACTGAATCTCAAAATCACGATCCCCACTTCTCTTTCCTTTGTCCCTTTGCGGTACCATTCTTTATCATTTTTTTTATTCCTTTTAATGATGGAGAGCAGTGGTAGAGAGAACTCTCATTTCTCTGAGAAAGTACATGAATTTATATGAAATTATGTAATCTGTTCCAGACTACGTTATTTGATTTTTTAATGGCCTGTTTTCCTTCTTAATGACATATTTAAGCTTAGAGTGATGTCATTGTGCATTTACTTGGACAGTTTTGGGAGCCTAGTACAGAATTAATATGATTCCGTATAGTTCAGTGCTGTGGTGAATTGTTTTCTTAACTTGCAAAACCAAGTCTCCAAATGTCAATTACACTTATGATTAATACCAAGCAATTTAGCATTTATTATTGAACAGGTATTGCTCTGTCAACCCAATTAGATCGTAAGTGACTTGAAGGCCAAGGAGTATGCCTTACATTGTCTGATAACTTAGTGTACTGGAAAGAGAGCCAGACACCTGAGTTTAAAGGTTACCTCCTGACATTTACTAGCTGCATGACCCTGGGCAAGTCACTGGACCTCTCAGTACCCTTGGCACCTTTAAGACGATAAGGTACAGAGAAGGTAACAATCTGCATTGTTAAAGTTTCCTCCTGGGGAGTTCAATACCTTGATGAAATTATAACTCCAGACAGCATTGTCGAGCATGGTGCTGGGCTCATAGTCAATATATGCTAATACTTGTTGATTCGGTTCCTAGAGATGGGGCTAATCATCACAGCTGTTTCACAGGGCTGTTGTGAGAGTCAAATAAAGTAATATTCATAAAGTACTTCGCACAGAATAGGAGCTTCACAAAAGCTCCTTCCACACATCTTCCCATTCAGGGGCTTATGTGACCTCGAGCAGATTAATCTTTGGTAAAATGGAGAGGTTGAACTAGGTGGTGTATCTTAATATCTAATATTTAAATTAAATATTGTCTAAATGTGTAAATCCCTAAAACTGTGCACTTATAATTGTATAGGGTGGGAAGGAGGGGTGGAAGATAATCTCGGGTCACGCATAACCACATTTGGCTTTTCTCTTTATTGTGATGCAGGGTGTGCCATGTGTAAGCGGATGATGCCATCTTTCCAGCAGGCGGCCACAGAACTAAAAGGCACCCATGTAAGTGAGATGCTGTTTGCTGGGCACAAGGGCACAAGTCTGAAGGTCAGGGGAGGGGGAAGGAGACATTTAGGGAATAGAAACATTGACTCAGACCTAAAGCTGCTGGGTCTGTTGAACGGAAGAGAAGGCCCTTTGTACACTTAGGGTCATGCAGGGTTAGATGAGTTGTGTGGTGTGAGAGATCTCTCACTTCTGCTAAGAAAAGACACTCTGTGGAGTCAGCAGGGGCTGGTGCCTCGCCTGGACACTGGGAGAGCCCACTACCATTCCAAAAAGGGCAATGAATGAGCAAATAGTGAGGAAGATACAGACAGTGTATAAGCAGATCAGGAACTGTCTGTGGAGCAGACCGTTCCAGCAGCAGAAAACCAGAAAGATGGTAGCTACCCAGTGGGGGGGATAGAATCAGTCACAAGGGCACTGACATCTAGAGCAAGTGGTCAGAGAATCCGTGAGGATAGAAGGGACAAGCCACTGCCCCTCTAAGGTTAGGAGCCACTGCCCCTCTAAGGTTAGGATCCTGAAGTCATCTGCATTCAGATGACAGATGACAGTTGTTGGAGTAAATGAGCTCTCCAGGGGCAAGAGGATAGAAAGAAAAAGGGGAGAGAGCTAAGGTCAGGACGTGGAGGTGCTTTTACTTTAAGAAATTAAGTCCTAAAGTCAGTAAAGGAGAAGGAAAGAGAGAGAGAGAGGAGTAAAAACAAGGAAACGTGGTCTCTCTGAAGCCAAAGGAAAAAGAGTTTCCAGAAGGGATGGAATGGTCAGCAACATCGGCTTAGTGCAGAGAGATCATTCAGCATGAGGACAGGGAAATTAGGTAATTGGGGACTTTGGGTGGAGTGATGGGAGATCAAAATAGATTGCCAAGGATTACGGAGAAAATGGCTCTATGGCCCTGAGGGCAGGGGCTGTGGACTACTCCTCCCTAAAGTGTGATAATGAAAAGATAGGACTGATTGAATAGGGACAGTAGAGTGTGCTTTATAAATAGATGGGAAGGAGCCAAGGTAGAGGCAGATTTGGAAGATAAAAGAGAGAGAGAGAGAGAGAGAGAGAGAGAGGGAGAGAGAGAGAGGGTCCTGGAGGAAATGGAAGAGAAATGCAAAAATTGGATTAGCCTTATTGAACATTAGAGATATCTCTTGTTTTGTCACTCAAAGGACCCTTACAGATGAAGGTGAGAAGTCTTTCAGAGTAGAGGACAGAAGCTGAGAGAGCTCCTGTTGGACAGCCTTAGTCTTTTCATTAAAATAGGTTTAGCTATGTTAAGTGTGTGTTGAGGGCTATGGTTGAGGAGTAGGGAGAAGGTTTAAAATGTGATCATAATCTGCTTAAGGGAAATAAAGTCAGATAAGAAGCATGAGCCCTAATCATGGGATCTGTGTAGAGAACCAAGAATAACCTCTTTTGGCCTGGAGCATGGGGTAGACATAGGGTGTAGTGGGGGATAAAGTTGGGCCATGTTGTGGAGGGCCTTAGGAAGTGTAATCTTCCTGAAGCTTGAATTGAAGGATGAGACTCTAGATGGCGAAGTCAGTTAAGTGGTGGTTGTACTAGTTCAAGAAGGTAGTGGAAAGGGCTAGAGCTAGAGTGATGATAGGATGAATGGAGAGGAAGGGATGGCTCCAAGAAATATCTTGATGAATCCGTAGGACTTAGGGACCAAAGAGAAGGGGGCAGTAAAGCACGACTGAGCCTGCAAACCTGGGGGGCTGGGAAAAGCATAGTGTCATTGAGAAAAAGAAGCATCAGGCAGAAGGGGGTGGGAGGAAGGACCATTTGGGATGGCTGAGTGAGTAAAAGGCAGAATATTTGACTAACATATAGGACTGTCGTTTGGGTGAAAACTCGGGACTGGAAATGTTCATTTGGGAGCCCTTCACATGGAGATGATATGAGCTACAAGAAAGAATGAGCTCTCTTGGGGCAGAACAGTAAAGAAAGAAAAATAGGGCCAAGAGCTAAACTTTGAGGAAGGCCTCTGTTTGGGAGGAATTAAAAAGAAACATCAGGAAACAGCCAGATTTGGGAGGTTATTCTAAGAATTTCTCCCCCTGGTTGGTTCAAGTTTTTCTTCTATCTTTCCTACTCATATTTGAGCCTATTTCCTCTTGTTTTGCCTCAGTGTTAATTAAGAGCAACTAATCACTGTCCCTTTCGTGAAAACCCTTTAAATACTTAATGCCTCAGGTTTTCATGTTGGAAGGGACTTTAGCAGTCGTCTGATTCAGTCTTTCATTTTATAGATGAGGGAAGTAGCATGACTTGCCCAGAGTCTTACAGATGGTAACTTACATTTTAAAATGTTGTAAAACTTTTGTTATAAATGGACTGTTGTCTTAAGTTTGAAGGAATTTGGCATTTCAGTCTTTTGGTTTTGATTCTTGCGTATGAAAATCAGGCATACTGGAGAACAAAGGAGGTGGAATCATCATCATTCTGACTGACAGAACAAAAAAGTACGTCTGGGCTGACTGTCCTTCATAGTGTCAGGTCTAGTAAACACTTATTTTGAGAAAAAGCCATAAGAAATGAGAACACGCTCCCTCCTCTTCTCCGTCCCCTCCAAAAAAATCCAAACAAACCAACAACTCATTTCATCCAGTACTGTGTTGGGTGGGGCATCGTATAACCCTAGTAGGAGTTTCTTTCTCTTCTTCTCATGTTTTAAACATCACCTTCAGGTACCCACGAAAACTGCAGCCTTGATTTAGTTGAGACGAGCTTCTCCCACTCTGTTAGGTTATTTCTTAATTTGCTTTGAGGTTTTCAAACAATAGATTAGTCTCTTTCTCAGGCTACAGTGATAGATGGAGGAATCAAAGCAAGAATAGTCAGAAGCTGTCTCGTGTGGCTGTCATGTTGAAAGAGGAATACACTTGGCAGAATCCCAGGCTGCGTTACAAGATGGTACATCCAAAGGTGTTCTCTGTTCTGGAGGTGTTTTACAATCGAGTCAGACAGTAGCAGAGCCCTCTTCTCTCAAATTTCTGCCTCTGAATAATGGGATCCAAGAGATTGGTAGCCATGGATTGGGTGAAGACAGAGCTCCTCCTGCCTTAATCAGTTCACTCCCATTATTTCTCTGCTTGTACACGAAAATACACTGAAACTCTAGAAAACACCCAGGATGTTCTGGGAGCTATTTGGTAAAGATAGCTCAGTGAAACATGATTTAGGTTTAGTACCTGTTGAAGTTGCCTCGATGAGAATCTTCAGTCAGAACAGGTTCTTTGGTTGAACCAAAAGAATGTTCCTATTGAGTACTGTGCTCCTTACACTGATGGTGATTTTGAAGAGCCTCTCCTGTTATTTTCTCTCAAAGAGCTTGGTTTTTTGGTCCCTTACAGAGGACATTTCTTATTAATGCAGTTTACCACAGAATTTGAACCTCTCTTCTTGCTTTTGGAAGGCAGCAGCTATATTAGGAGTTTTTACATGGCTTGTATCTTCTTGGTAATCGTCCCACATGTCACCCCTTGAATGTGCGTGAACATGCGTCTGTCTGTCTCTGCATGATCAGGTTCATCGAGTGCCATGTTTCATCTGTCATTCCCTGGGCAGTCGTCCTGTGTGGATGGGTCGTCCTGCACGGACGGGTCCAATGTCTTTCAAGGTCTCCTTTCTCATTTTCCTCCACGTCAGTTCATGAGAGTTCTTTACAGTTAGTCACTTGTTATGATACGATATAATTATATCGTATCATTATATCCATTATATCCATAGACCATAATTTGTTTAGTCATTCCCCAACAGGAGGACAATAAAGGATACTTTTAAGTGTGGCTTTTTACAGATGTACATATTTTTATTGACAGAAAATTCTGCTTTCTGAAACACGTAGGGATTAGGCCTGTGGATAGTAATATAACAGGGAGAGCAATTTTCAGTGCTTTCCTATTGTGTACAAATGCTGGGCACCGGTGTTATAAAAGCATCCCTGGGAATTTTCAGTGGTAGGAGGTACTGACTGCCCATTGCTTCCTGCCCAGGCCCTCACCTCCCTGCACTTTCTCTCCTGTGGCCCAAGCCCTAGTTCCATCTGGTCCATAGTAGCTACCACCAGTAGTTCAGAACTGGAGGAGTGCCCATTCCCACTGCTTTACAAGTGGAATAGACAGTGTAGGGAGTAAAATGGACCGGTGGAGGGGGACTTTCCTTGGGGAAAGTATGCATTCCATGAGTTCCCAAGTCAGAGTTCTGAACTCATTTTTCTGTAGAAATATTGCTCCATTTTATGGTATAAATAGGCTTTTGTGAACTGTACTAAAATCTTAGCCACCATGTATCGCTTTACAGAAGAAATGCATTCCTTTTGAGGACCTCTTGTATACAGAGGGCTCCTGACTGATACAGCCCTTTATTAGGACTCACATCTCTTTGAGTCTCCTTTGTGGCTAGTGTCCCATACCTGTTACCCAGATTCCTTTTTTAAGCTCAGGCCCCTTTGTTTCCCATTCCTTATTATCCAAGTTCTTTACCTTTGACCTTCCCTCTCCCCATTTAAAAAAAACCAGCCTCTCCACGAATGGATTCCTCACCTTTGAGAGCTCATTTTTTAGTTCCTGATCCCTGCTGCTGGTAAGCTCAGATTTTTTACGTCTTCCCTGTATGAGTTGCCTAATTTTTAAGCCATTACCTGCCTGCCTATTTTCTTGGTCTGCTTTTTTAGATTTGAACTTGAGTATTAGTCCATAGCCACCCTTTAAAATGTTTCCTGATCCTACACCTTGAGCTGTTTTGTAACAAGGTCTGGGTCTGGCCTGTGCTCATGCCTAGTGACTATCTGGCCTTCCTTGTCTTGCTTGGACCCCTAATTCTGATGCCTTTCTGGGCAGTGAGTCCTGTGGACACTTGCCTGTTCTGTAAATCTTTTGGAGCATATCTATTAAGATACTATTAATAGGCAAGAGTGGCCCTAATATCTGGATATTTATCTGTTATACCCTCCTCCCTTGTACTTTTATGTCCCCTGCATTACCTATGAACACAATTGCTCATTTTGCAATTCTCAGTTGCTCCTTCTTTTGAGTTTCCCATGTGTTAGAACTGTGTGTGTTCCTCTTCTTTGGATGCTTCAGTGAAGTCCTCATTGAGGCATTATCAGAGGTTATTTCTTCTTCTTGGACTGCCCTTCCAGCCCGTTTGCTTTTTCACTTCTAAGGGCTTAAGATGTGTTTCTTCCACTTAGATCTATTCACCCATACACATTCCAATTCTAAAGGAATGTGTTCAGCACATGCCTACTGGATAAAGAATATGAAGATCTCAAATATTCTAAACCTCTTGCCAATCTAGAAGCAATAACTTAAAAAAAAAGCTTGATCAGATTTTTCTTATTCTTCAAATTTCATCTAGTCTACAATAGAAAATTTTCCATCTGGTGAATTGGTTGCAGAATTTGATTCGTTAAGGAGGTTGATTCGATCACCCTTTTGCTACTGCTGGTGTTGCAGAAACAGCAGTCGAAGGAGGAGGGCCTGTGGCTCAAGAGGTGGAAAGAATCGCTTGTACTGTCTTCATTGTGGGTCCTCATAGCCATCCGATAATTTTCCAGTGCCTCCAGCACATTTCTTATATAGAAGTATGTGTCTAGGCATCTTAGTAGCATTTGAGAATGGATGTTTATTTGACAACATTTGCAAATCCTGGTGGGTTTTTTTGGCTAGATATCTTTCAAAAATGGAAATATTTCCACGTCCTAAAACTGCATCTCATCATTTTGTCAAGAAGATGGAGAAATGCAAAATTAGTGACTGGCTTGCATATAAACACTGAGCTACAGGAGGGAAAAAGCATTCCAGATTTAGTCATTACATCCCCTCAGAATTAACAATAAACAGTCTCACTGCTGTGTTTGGGTAAGTGATTTTGCCACAAAGCATTCAGTTATGATGTGTGTAATTTATGAAACCATGATATGCACAGTTTAAGAATTACCAGTTTAGATAAATGTAAGCTCTTCATTTTTAATAAAGTCTACTGTTCCTACCTCCTATAGATAAGTGTTTCCCAAGGTTTTGTCCTTATCCCCACTTTTCTCCTCTGTGGGCTGTTTCTCCGTGTTCTCCTCCACTCCCACAGTTGTAGCTTTGGCTTCTGTTATGAATCTTCCCCTAAATATTTAACTCCCACCCACATTTCCAATCCCTGCTAGAAATTTTCTCTTGCCTGTCCCAGCAGCACCTCAGAATGTATCTAAGATCATTAATGCCATTTGCCATTGACTGCCCTGGACTGGGCAGATTCCCTTGTCTGGGGTGGCCACCCCAGAATGGCTCCTTTTTCCTCACCCCCTGCTTTGGCAGGAGCATCCTTGCTTTCCCAGATACTCTAGCTTGCACTGTTAGGACTTTGCTTTCTTTCTTCCTCTCTCTGCATTGCTGTACCCTGTTAGTCACCCACTCTTTAGTCTTCCTTTGCAATGTCTTTTGCAAGACATTGTACTTCTCTTTCTAGTTTACTCTCACTATCCTTGCTTATTACCTTAGTTCTGAAGTATGTGACAGTCTTCTCCCTGGTCTCCCTGCTTCTGGCTTGTTCCCTCCAATCCAGATTGCACGTTACTTCCAGATTCTTTATTCTGTTCCCTGGCTCGATTTCAGTGGCTCTTCATTCCCCACAGATTAATGCCTGCACTTCCTAAGCCTGTCATTCTGGGCGTTTCTGCGGCTTTGTGGCTCATTGCTCTCCTGCACATCCGTTGTTTGGCATGCAGACTGGACCACCCCATTCCCTGAACAAATCTCACTTTCTTGGCTCAGTGTCATTCCTCTTGCAATTCCTCAGGCAGTGCCCTACCTGCCATCTTCTGCCAGACTCTTTATGTATCAGTGCTGTCATTTTATCCATAAAGTTTACCTTCCTTTATGCAGCCAATACTTGTTTCTTTCCTTTAAACATCAAAGTGCTTTGCACCATCACTGCCAAAGGGATCCATGACCCCCCCCCCAAAAAAAAAAGATTAAGAACCTCTCTCTACAGCATCCCTGACACAGGATAAAAACAGTTTGGATGGAGAGGAGAGGTCATTGAGAGTGGAACAGCCACAGCCAACTTAGGTAAGCTGAGTCTCATGAATTAGTCCTTACAAAAATGAAATGAGGTGAAATGTTACACAGGGTACAGTTCAGGAGGAACAAAATTGAAGAGGCAAGATTTAGAGGGGACAGAAGAAGAGGAAACTAGGATAGAAGGAAGAAATAGATGAGTTTGGAAACACATTGCAAGACTTGTCAGGAGGGACGATTTAAAAGTGATGGCAGGCGTCTGCTGGAATGTGCCCAAGCTCGGTCTCACTCTCTCTCTCTGCACAAAAGGCATCTAATCGACTTCAGTAATAATTTCATTTTTCGAAATTGAGAAGAGCAAGCAAAGGGGGATGGATTCTGTTTTGGATCTGCTTCTCCTCAAGAGGGAGGAGCTATTGCTAGGGACAGTGAGCCATGCTTACAGGAGAAGAGAGAAAGGCCACAGTTATCCTCACATCCACCCTCAATTTGAGGAGAGATTTTGGAGAACCATTTGGTGGATAGAGGCTAGTCCAGGCCACATGGCAACTCTCAAGAAGGAAAAGTCTGAAGGTACAAAGGGAAACAGTTTCATTGAGTTAAAAACACAGGGAGATGTATAAAGAAACCAGTGTGAATACAGTATGATCTCACCAACCAATTTAGTGTCTTTGTTTTTTAAAGATCTGAGCCAGAGAAGGAAACAAGGGCAGGAAACACTGAATAAAAAGGGTGGCATAGTGCTGCCAGAATAGTGTCCAGAGTGCTGAAGCTCAGCATGAGCTAAGACTGGTGAGGAGGCCTTGTTTGAGCTGTATTGGGAAGAAATAGGACTGCCTTTCAGGGTGGGTTGGATGCTGATGACTAACAACAAAGACCAGGGGAACTGCTTGATGCCTATGTTCTCCTGTATTCTCTGCCGGGAAAAATGACTAAATTTTCCTTGAAAAAGCAAAAACTTCTTATAGTGATTTGATGCCCATGATAAGTAAGGTGATAATAAAAAAGCACTGGGAGGTTCAGTGGTTAGAGCACCAGGCCTGGAGTCAGGAAGACTCATCTTCCTGAGCTCAAATCTGGCCTCAGACACTCACTAGCTGTGTGACACAGGGCATGTTATGTACCCTCTGCCTTCACCCACTAGAGAAGGAAACAGCAAACCACTCCACTAGCTTTGCCAATAACAAACTAAAAAGCCATGCACAGTATGGTCCATGGAGTGATGTGTCAGACGTGACTGAGCTGAACCACAGTGACAGAAGGAACACTGCAACTTCCTATGATGAATTCATGGCACAAGACCCAGATAAAGAGTAGCTGCAGCACCGAAGGTTGGAGAAGAGCAGAAAGGAAGAGGATAGGGTCTCTCCCAGGGAGCTTGATTTCAATTTGTTGGGGAATTTTGGGGTGGGGTCACTAAACTAATAGATCATGGTAGTGTTGTAAGGGTAGCTAGGTGGCACAACGTATGGATCTCCAGCCCTGGAATCAGGAAGACCTGAGTTCAAGACCTAGGCTCAGACACTTAGTAACGGTGTGACCCTGGGCAAGTCCCTTAACCCTGTTTGCCTCAGTTTCCTCATCTGTAAAATGAGTTGGAAAAGGACATGGCAATCTGCTCAGGTATCTTTGCCAAGAAAACCCTGGATTGGGTCACAAAGAGTCACACATGACTGAAACAATTGAACAATAACAAGTTTACCTGTTTTATCACTGCTGTACTTGTGGACAAGTTAGAATGATGAGAGCTGGATGGCAGTCCATTAAGAAGGTCTTGGAGCTGGTTGAATGGTCAGACTCAAAGACTAGTAATTAATGGTTAGATATCAACTTGGAAGGGAATTGTGTTAAAAATTTGAATAATGTTTATCAAATTTCCTGATAATACAAAGCCAGAAGAGGTAGATGGCTCACACGGCAGATGATGAAGTCATGATCTGAAAAAGACTTTGACAAGCTAGAACACTGGTATTGGATACAGAAGATGAAATCTAGTAAGGATGAATGTAAAATCTTACCCTGGGACTCAGTCAGGTTCATTAGCATGAGATACAGGAGGCATAGTTAGACAGCTGTATCTGAGAAGGTTCTGGAGGTCTGAGTAGACTTCAGGCTCAGTATAAGTCAGCACATGTGCCATAGCAGCTAAAAAAGCTCCTGCAGTCTTGGACTACATTAAAGGAAGAGCAGCTCCCAGGAGTGTTTCTGGCACGACGGACCCACTGTGTGCTACTCTGGTTTGGCCAAGCTGTTGTGTTCACTTCTGATGACTACAGTTAGGAGAAGACGTTGGTAAGCTGGAGAACATCTTTGGAAGGCAGTCAGAATAATTAAGGCCCTCAAGTCCACCCCAGATGAGGATCATTTGAAAGAACTGGAAATACTTAACCTGGAGAAGGGAAGTGTCAGAGGTGAGAGAGGGGGACGTGATCGCCATCTCAAGCACTTGAAAGTCTCTCATGTGAAAAGGGGTTAAATTTACTCAGGCTCCATTTAACAGAACTAAGAACAATTGAATGCAGGCAGATTTTCAAGGAGGCAGATTTCAGCTTGATATAAAGAAGTTCTTCCTTAACAATTCGAACAGTGCAAAAATGAATAGGACTGCCTCCAGAAGTAATGGGTTCTCTCTTGTTGAACGTCTTCAAACAAAATGTAAGTGACCTTCCATCAGGTGTGCTCTAGTAGGGATTCTTGGTCAAGTGTGGGCTGGCCCGGGTGGCTACAGAGGCCCTTCCCAAACCTCAGATTCTGTGAATAGTGGAGAGAACAGGAGGAGAGAGAGGAGAGAGATGGCCACCGACCTAGAACAAAATGACAGTGGATTTGGAATAGAATGTATTCACCATGCTAGTTTGTCAGAGGATGTGAGGGGGGACTTCATTATATAGACTCTGCCTGTACCGAGAGATAAGGCTGGGAAATAGATTAGAGTCAACAGTATAAAGAGGATTGAATCCCCCTGTTTGGGCTTTTGTACTTAGCATTTCTCTTGTAGGTTTTAGGGTTGATTGGTTTGTTTTTTACTTTTAGTAAGTGATGATAATTAAAAAACTGTTTTAGAAAGATTAATCTGACATTGTGTAGGACGGATTAAAGAGGGGAGAAACTAGAGACAGGGAGACCAGGTAGACATAAAAAAAAACCTTCCAGACAACTCTCAGTGAAACAGGCTTCTGAACCAGTTATCGGGAAGAACAGAAGGACTCTGAGGCCTACAGAATTCCTGGGTAAGTTCTAGTGAAGATTTGCCTGAACTTGCCAAGGTAGAGCGCAAGAAAGAAAGAGTTCAGAGTATTTTTTTCCTAAAGAGAGAGAAGGCAGTGTGAGGATTTTGTTTCCTAGTGGGATTCTGAGTCCATTTAAGGTCTGTCACAGTTTCTGAGTTCTATCATAGTGCACTGGAAATGCATATAGAGCTGTTCAGATGCTCTTTTTCTGCATCAAAACTTGGCTTCCTAGGTCGCCTCTGCATGTTTCTGCAGCTTTCCTGCCCCTATTGCCAAAGTTCCCTGCCCCTTTCACTCCTCTGTGCTACACATTTCTATTCCATAGCTTCACCATCTAGCTCCCTTTATTGAAAATTAACATGAGGATTCTTTCTGGGAACTGGACCACAGGCAAGAAATCCCCTATTGCACAAGAAGAAGAATAGGAAGCCTACATGTCAAGGAAATGCTGCATTTTTCTTGTTTCTGGTGCTGGCAAGGCCTCTAGTGTGATATCCCAGCACATCAGTGGAACAGTGATCTCGCCTACAAGGGCAGCAATCTCTTTGACATTCCAGATCTCTGCCCATCGGTGCTTCCCATTCTGTCTGTCTTTTGCCCATTTTCTTCCATGCTTTACACATGAACTCCTAATGGTCATTAGTCTTGAAGCCGGTAAATCTCCTTTGCATCTAGAAGTTGTAGATAACTGGATTTATTGGGACCTATATCTTGGGTTGCCACAGCCTGAGGTTATAAATGTGAAACAGGAAACAGGTTACTGGATAAAGTACAAAAGGAATAAGTGGGTGCAAGAGTTAGACCGGAGAGCAGAAACAGTCGTGTCATTGTGGGGCACTCAAAAGCCATGAGTGAAAGGTGGACGGACTGACTTGTCAAGGAACAAATGAACTAAGTACCTAGGAGGTGGACAGCCACCAATATTTAAGGTTTAGGCAGAAATCCAGTGGTGAGAATGGGGCAGAACAGGAACAAATGCAGAAACCCTAATATCATTTCGAAAGTCACATTGAATTTGATCATTGAGAAAGTCTTCTACCTCACATGGGAGCTAATCCACGGATATATTCAGTTTATTCATGAATAGGGGAAAGTAAACATATTGTGGAGCAAAAGAGGATTGCAGGGGCGTGAGCATAGGCCTGCTTCTTTTTTCCAGGATCCCTTAAAGTCAGCTCTTAGTTGCCAGTAGCCAATATCTAATTCAAAATTGGTTCCCTTATTTCTCACATTATGCTGCTGGGATACTCAGCACTCCCACCTCTATCTGAGGAGCCTTTGGAAATTCTTTCTCCCATTTTTAGGAGTTCATAGCCCCAATTCTAGGCTTTGGGACAAGATATGGAATGTATTGGGGTAGATGGCAGATGAGTCCATTCCTTCCTTGTTCTCCCAGGTGCTGGCTGGGATGAATGTCTACTCCTCTGAATTTGAACACATCAAGGAAGAGTATGATGTCCGTGGCTACCCCACCATCTGCTATTTTGAGTAAGTCCCCAGCTCCCTAGTCTCAAGTGCCATTCCTCTTCCCCAGTAGTACTTATTCCCCTTCTTCCCCTCTTCAACACTCCCTACCCCAGTTCTTGAGCTGAGCCCCTTTTGTCTCTCCACATTCCACAGGAAAGGGAAGTTTCTGTTCCAGTATGAAAACTATAGGTCCACAGCCAAGGACATTGTGGAATGGATGAAGAAGTAAGTCTTTGCACTTCAAGGAATATACGCTTGTAGTTCTCAGAGGGAGGGCATCTCTCTTGCCTTGCCCTGTAATGTTCTTTTGCTTAGGAGCAACAGTAAGGGTGGGGGTGGGAAGTGGGTTGTGGGGATGATGGGGAAAATCTTCCTTTACAAGTTTTCCCCAGATTGGGGTTCTGGTCAGTGCTGGGTTCTTTAGATTCATTTAGTTGTAACAGATGGCCTAAGGTTTTATTTGGGTAAAGAATCCAGTAGGGTTCCAGCTGTCCCCATTGGTCTGTGACATATTTGAGTAGAGGGTCAGTATATTTGGATTGGGAGGCCTAGAAAGTGGTAGGGTGGTGGCCCAGCTAATCTTGCCAATTTTCTTGAACTAGTTGTCTTCTGAAGTCTTTGTATATGCCCGTAACACCCAGAGAAACAGATCTTTGTCTTTTGTTGCCAGACTTGGAAGTTCTTCCTCTAGGGTCCTTACTCGTCATTCATCCTTTCACTAAGTACCTGTTATTTGTAAATCATTGTGCTAAATTCAGTAGAGATGCCAAGAGTGTCCAGTCCTTGCCATCTAGTTGGAGAATACATAATACATACCACTCTCATGGCCCATCCCTGTCCTTTGAATGTTTCTCCACTTATATATCCCTTTGAAGCCTAATTCCTATCTCTTCCATACAGTTCATTCCTCCATACAATTTTCCTTGAGCACCCTGGGTAGAAGTGATTTCTCCTCTTTTAAGTTTTTATGGCACTTGAGTCTGTGCCATGCATGTGGCACATGTCAAGTATTTCACCTTTATGGTAGTTACTTTGGTGTGCATGAAAGATAGATTAGGAAGGGAGAGGGAAACACATTTCAAACTGGAGAGAATAACTCAAGAAGAGTTCAAATGGAGACCAGCATTAGTAGAGGCAGTAGGGAGGTCATCCTTGCTCAAAATCAGAGTATGGTGGGACTATTTAGAAAATTGGACGGATTGACTGGGGCTAAACTGAAGATCCTTGGGTGCCATACTAAGAAAGTTGGGCTTTCTTTCTTATTTGTGAAATTAGGAGCCATTTGAGGTTGTTGAGAGGCAGAATTATTTGATTTAATAAATAAGTTAGGAAGCTTAATCTGTAAAAGAATGCAGGTAGATTAGTCAGGGGAACCTGTTACAATAATCAGAGGCAGAAAGATGAGGATTTGTAAGCCCTAAGAATACATCCCTGATAATGGAAAAGCATAAATGAATACCGGAGACATTGAAAAGAAGACTTGATAGGAATCCATGAACACTTTGTTGTAGGCAGTGAAGTAAGAGATATGGAAAACTGTTCTCATGTAGTGTTCAGCCTGGGATCATGGGGACAGACGCTTCAGCTGTGACTCTGCTGCTACTCTGACTGAGGGTCCAGTGGATCAGATGATTTCTGCTCCACTCAGCTGCTGAAGCGCACGTTTGACCATCCGCTTCCCTGGAACTCAACAAACACTGGTGGCTCCCTCGTGCCTTCAGTGTCACATGTAAAATCCTCTGTGCGAAGGGCTTTTAAAGCCCTTTTTCTGCCTTTCCGGTCTTCTTATGTCCTGTTCCTCTTCATAAACTCTAAGACTCAGTGACACTGCCCTTCTGGCTGCTCTTGAACATGGCACTTCCTTTCCCGTTTCCGTGCTTGTGCATTAGATGACCCCTGTGCCCACAGTGCTCTCTCACCACCCCTCCTGCCTTCCCTGATTGATTTCAAGACTCGCCTCGGCTCCCACCTTGTGCAGGAAGCCTTTTCTGCTCTACTTCCTCCGTCCCCTCCATCAGTGCCTTCTGCTGACTCCGTGTACATCTCTTCCATATTTTAACTCCTTGGTGGCAGGTGTTGTGTTTTTGGCTTTCTTTATACCCCCAGCACTTAGTAGAGTGACTGGCACAAAGTGTGATGGTGGCAATGATAATGATGATGACAGTGACAGCAGTGACAGCCAACATTTATATAATAGCTCTTATATGCCAAGTGCTGTGCTGAACACTGTTTTTTGGAGGGGGGTAGGCAGGGCAGTTGGGGTTAAGTGAATTACCCAAGGTCACACGGCTAGGTTTTGTGTTAAGTGTCTGAGGTAGGACTTGAACTCAGGTCCTCCTGATGCAGGACTGGTGCTCTATTTGTTGCACCACCTGGCTGCCCCAACATTTTCTTTTAAAGGAATCTTTCATTTGATTCTCACAATAACCCCAGGAGATAGGTACTATTATTATCCCCATTACGAGGAAGCTGAGGCAGACAGGCTAAATGACTTCCCTAAGGTCATATAGCTATGCATAAGTGTTTGGAGCTGGATTTGAACTCAGGTTGTGACTCCAGGAGTTATGTTCAGTCTGCTACGCTATCTCGCAGTTGACTGAACTTGACTCTAAGCTCTCTAACCTTCTGTATAATTCTTTAATAATGTCATTTTCAAAAACAAGGTCCAAATTGACAAGAAGGATGATAAGTTTAGGATAAGTTTATGGGGATACAGACACATCTAAGAAGAAATGTCAAGGAAACAGTTCAAAATGTTGAACTGGAGCATGAGAGGCAGAGGTCAGGCTGGCCCTCCAAATGAGAAGGCTGTCACCATTGCAGTACTTGGCAAAGCTTTGAGAGTGTCTACATTCTGTGGGGAACAGTGAACACCAGGGCTGAGGATGGACCTCGGGGCTACTCCCAGCAACTGGGTGGATGAAAAACAAAACCATGAAAGAGGCAAAAGAAGCCAAGGAAAGAGAAGTTAAAGGTGGAGGGAGCAGGGAGCAGCAACACCACTTGCAGCTCCAAGTCTTGGGTCCAGTGGTCATGAAGTCAAGGAGAACCTCAAAGGTGCCAGGCATTACCACTTAACCAGTGATTGATGCGCTCTAAGAATGTGTTTCACTGGAGCAATAGGGATGGAAGCCAGATTGAGGGGCATTGTAGAGGGAACCGGTGGCATGATAGCCACTCACTCAAGAAATTTGGCAGCAAAACCGAAGAAAGAACTAGACCAATAACTGGAGTGGGGAATGAGATGAAGTAAAGGGGGAGACCTGTGCTTGTTTGAACACAGGAGAAGGAACTGGTGGGAAAAGATCGAAAATTCTGAAAAAATACAAACAATATTAGAAGGTCTCTCAGGATTTAAGAAAGAATGTGATCCAGGGCACTGATAAAGAAATTCCCCTCAAAGAGGGTCATCACTCCCCCTTCCTTTGAGACTAGAGGAGAGGATGGGCATAGAAAAAGGGATGTGGATGTATAAACAGCAGAGTGAGGGAGCCCGTGTGAGTTGTTGTCAGTGTTCACAGAAATGTGGTAGTCAGGATTTGGGAGCATAGGGGAAGGGTTTGGTGATGTTTAGAGTAGTGGTTTTTTTACATTTTTATTTGGTTTTTTTTTTTTATTCTGGGCTTAAGCAGCGTGCACGCGCACGCGCGCACACACACACAGACACACACAAATGAACATTTCCACATATAAAGCACAAACGTAAAGAGTATCATTTACAAAACCATGAATCTCTTTTCCAAGTAGTAACTTGGTCACAGGATGAACCTAACTCTTATCTAGAATGAATAAGTTATGCACAAAATGGTTGGTGTAGAAATACATCAAGCTCCACAGGAAAGCGGGCAGAGACTGGGGAACGGCCATTTTAAGAAGGATAATACTGGAGAGTTACAAACAAACCAATGTCCTGATCCTGAGGGAGGGATTAAAGTGAAAAAGAAAAGATTATACATTAAGGAACGGGATTGCCCATCCGTTGGAGACTGGTTGGCCGACTGAGCGGACTGCAGTGAATAAAGACAATGGAATATTGTTGTGCTGTGAGACCCATTAGAGCAGCACCCAGCTACCTTTCCAGACGACCTACCATGTGATGCATGTTACCAAAACCTAGACAGGCACGTGATGAGCCCAAGGTGCAGAAAGAGACACCTTTCTGGACACAGTCATGGTGTGGATGTGTTTGCTTAACTATGTGTATTTGTAACAAGTTTTTAAAACATTTTTTCTTTCTATTTTCAGTTGGTACAGGTTTGGGGAAAGAGATATTGATGGTGATGTCAGAGAAAAGAAAAGACAGAAAGTAGGGTCACTGAAATATTTCTTCTTTAGAATTTCCATCTGTTCCCTGGATACTTTCTAAAAGTTATGTTAAGTTTTAAAGAGAATTTTAATTTAATTCAGAAGAACACAGTTTTGAAAGCAATGTGTTGAACGTATATATTTTTTCAAAGGCAAGTTAATGTGTTTTTTGCCTAAACATAATTCTGAATATTTTTTTTTACTTACTATAAACAAACTAGGAAAATTAAGGGTTTTTTTGGAGAAAAAGATCCTTTTAACATTTTCTTTTAAAGCACTGTTGGTTTTTTGTCCTTCAACATAAAAACATATGTCTGCAGACTACTTCAGGTCATGATTTGGTTTACAGATACCATTGACTTCTCTGGACCCACGTGAAATGACTCTCCCTAGACCAAATGGAAAACTTAATTCCTCAAAGTAAGAGATTAGCCAAAATTAGCATAGCAGCTTGCAGACCAGATAGTTTTGCAGGCACTTTGGTAGCTTTTGGAAAATGCTAATAGCAGACATAGGCAGATTCTGTATTGAAGGAAAAAATAGAAGAAAAAAAAACACCATTCTTATAGAACTGAGTTTCAGAAATTTTGTCACTGTGATCTTTTGACCAAGATACATAGATTCATCCTGTGAGCTCCATTGTTCCTTTGGCCTCCAAAGTCACGTAAGATAGGAAATATCAAGGTTCAGCAACCTTTTGTGCTGAGAGGAAGATTATCGGCAGAAAAGAGTGGAGTTGTCAATATCCAGGAAACAGAAGGAGAATGAAAAGGAAGGTGTAGAAATAAGATTTTTAAAGAGGAACTGAAGTACAACAGTGGCGGATAAATCCTAACAAAGTCAAACTAGGCAGGTGAGCAGAACCGGCAAGCCGAGGGTTAAACCTTCCACGGGTCCAGGTGTAAGGTCAGAAGTAAGTAAAGCCACAGGTAGGGAAACCAAGAAGTCCAGGCAGAAAGTGAGTCTGGGGTCTGCTGGTTGGAGCCAGCCTACTCACCAGAAGTCCACATAGAGATATAGGATAGCTGTGATGTCTGGTGGGGATAAGGCAGACCTCTGGGAACCTGGAAGAGGCTGTACAAAGAGCCAGTTCAGGGTATCATTTGTCAGGACAAGGATCTAGCTCCAAGGGTGCAGAGGACGGAGTCTAACCCAGCCTGCTGTGACAATGAGCACAGGATCAGGATCCAGAGGTTGAGCAGAGCATCATCCTGGGACAAAAAGGCCTTGCCCTCTGACCGTTTCTGAACTCCCTGCAGCTAGACGTGTTTACATTGAAGCTACCCAAGAGCGCAGAGGCAGAGGCAGAGAGGCGGGATGACTGCAGACTGTCTGTGATCACCGCAGAGATGGGACGATAGGACAGTTAGGGCTGCAGAAGTACGCTGATGTCCTGGGCGTGCCTGCCCTTTAAAATCACCCCCTTTTTGCCATTTGTTTTCACATCACATCTGCTTCTCTCGTAACATTTTTCTCACCTTCCTTCCCACTAAGCCATCCCTTGCTACAAAGATTTAAAAAGAAAGGAGGGGAGGGGAGAAGGGAATACATCACCTGAGTGCTGACACATATTTCTATTATTTGATCCTCAAAACACCCCTGAGAGTAAGTGCCAGTATTTTCCCCATTTTGCCACTGAAGCTAGTTAAGTGTCTGAGGTCATATTTGACCTTGGGTTTTCCTGACCCCAGGCCTATCATTTTGTCTAAGTCAACTGTATCTGAGAGTATGTGCAGTAATTCCACCTCAAAAAAGGAAAGAAAGTAAATTTACTCAGCTCTTTTAAATCTTTGTAATCTATAATCCTCAACTTTTAAAAATCTGTATCATTATAATTAATGCAGCATTCAGCTTCTTTTTGTTATTTTTTCTGTTAATATCAGTATTGTCACTGTGCACGTTGTTTTTCTGGTTCTACCTACTTAACTGCATCAGTTCATAAAAGTCTTACTGTCTTGCTCTGAACTTGTCACTTCCATCATTTCTTAGAGTGGAGGAACATCAACAGGATTGTAGACTGAAAGCCATCAGGGACCTTAGGGGCCACCACTCTCACCCCTTTATTTTGGAGATCGGGAAATGGGCCTGGCAAAAACAAAGTGACTGGCCCAGCTCATTCACCTTCATTGACCCTTTACCATTTGTTGAACCATCCTTTCCTCTCTCGGGAAATATCTGCTTTATTCTTCATTCTCTGCCATTGCCAAAGGGCTGCTCTGTAATTGAGTCTCAGAAGGACCCTTTCTGTCTGTCTCTGATGCCCTTCCCATCCATGCTTGACACGCTTGATATGTTGGTCAGAGGGCACCTCAGAGAAGAAGATGGTGATTAGCCTAACGTGGAAAATGAGGAGCATTCTGTTTTATTTTTATTGACCACAAAATTATGAGCATTCTTCTTCTGGAACCTTGGTTTTGTTGCTGAAAACTTGTCCAAGCAGATAGCAACAGCTACATTTTGTATCAATCAGCATAAATTGGTTTTAAGTACTAGCAAACATGCAGCTCAGAAAATGAAGCTTGGGGCAGGGAAGCAGCTGGGAATATGTGTCACCAGATCTTTTGAGCTTCGGGGCAGTCTTGCATCTGGGGACTGAAGAGCTTTTAGGCTTTGTCAGGGTAGGGAGTCCACCTAAATCCCTTGTCATAGCGAAGGTTCACAAGCCTCCGCACTCTCGTGGACCTTTTCCTTTGTGGTGACTTATCTCACCTTGGGCAGGCAGCCATTTTCCCAGGTATCACAGCTCTACCCTCGTCCTCTTCCCCTCTGTGCCTAACCCGGTCTTAATTTATCTCACCTCATCTTTCCTCATCCCTCTTTCTCCCAGCCCAACACAGCGAGACAGATGCAGGAGCCAGATTTTGCAATGGCTGTTCCTGGCTCCCTCTAGATTCTTGCTGCTTTGCTAAAGAGAGAAAACAAATAAATCCTTATATCCTTGAGAGGAGGCAGGATTTGCAGAGCTGATTTCAGTCATAAATAAGAATGTGCTCTCTGTAATAGGACACCAGCAAAGCGCATCCGTTTGGGCAAGAGTAGAGGGAGAGGAAAGCCCTCTGACATCCCTTTCCCCTTCCATAACTCTCACCTTAGGGGTAGTTTTGGGGGTTTTTTCAATGTCATCACCTTCTTTGTCACGTGACCATTCTTTGAGATTAGTGAGACTAGCCTTGGGTCTGTGCAGGACTGCAGGGTCCTTTTTGTAGCCTGTGGCTGGCAGATGACATCCACTCAGCTCTACCTGTTTTTGGTCTTCCAGTCCACAAGCACCCCAGCCCCAGGTCCCCGAGGCTGCCTGGGCAGACGAGGGAAGCGTCGTTTATCACCTGACCGATGAAGACTTTGACAAGTTTGTGAAGGAGCACTCTTCTGTCCTCATCATGTTCCATGCCCCATGTGAGTGGAATGTTTTTCTTCCCCCAATTCTTCACCCCCTCCCCCAGAACCACCTCAGCTGGGATCCAGACATGGCTCCTGAAATTTTCACCCTTTCCTAGTAGTCATCATACAGAAGTCTTGATTAATTGTGCACAGCACTGTACAGCATTCTCTTCAGAGATACTTACGCAATTATACTCTCACAGTAGCTGCTCAAAAAGAACTGAGTTAGGAATTATGGGTGCATTCTCCCCTGTCCCTCTCCCTATTCA
>CM053596.1:253558383-253576481 GCA_028646575.1 Pseudocheirus occidentalis
AGAGAGGCAGCATTACAGTCACCTGGCTAAAAAGTTTTCTCCAGGCCATTCTCAGACTTGCTGATGGAAGCAAGTTTAGAAGCAATTTACTTCCCCATAGCTGGAGGAAAAAGGCCCCTCCCTGCTCTTTTCCCTCCTCTCCCCTACCCCTGTCACCTACGCCAGCAATAAAGACAGAGGACAGCAGGTCCTTGACTATTTCTAGCTTGGGAAGCTTGTCTGCTTCAATCTGTCTCCCCACAATCCTGTTCCATCTCTGAAGAAAGCCCAACTCTAAAGTAAAGGTCAGAAATCATAGAATTCTGTTCTGTAGACAAAGCCCAGCAGAATTTCTGCACATGCTTCAAACTAGCTGTGTCATGTACACATGGTATACCCGGGGAAGGAGAGAGGGCTTAGTGGTGTATTTGTGTGTTTGTACGTATGAGATTCCTCGTTATAAAAATTGTAAATTACTGTAAAATCCTAAGTTCTAGGGCCACAGATTGGTGAGAGTACATTTCATACCTCTCTTCAGAATATTGTTGCACTCATAGAACCCCTTCTGGTCAAGAAATAAATATTTTTTGTCCTTGTTCTTTTAGCAGTCTTGGATATTTGCATATCACTGCAGCAACTAATATTTGCCCTGTGCTTGAGGACAGGCAGTTTGACTCCCATTCTTTTCTTCCCAGTACAGTCATCTCTTCTTAGAGGTGAAGTCCAGCACTAATTAGGTGGAGGAATAGAGATTGTTTCCCTGATGTCATGTATGGCACAATCCATTGACTGCCCTCTGGGTCATCATCCAGCGCTCTGATGGCAGATCAGATGGTCTTTCCACTCTCCTGTGCCCTCAGTGTAGATTCATTTCTCTTTGGTGAGCAGAGTGAGGGGGAGGAAGGCTGACTAGCAGAGCGGTTTGAGCTGCCTGCTAAAGAGCCCGTGTGGGTGGCCATGGCCCTCCCTTAATTAATCCTCTCCAAACATTCCCTTGTGTCTTCTCCATCAAAGAAAAGAATTACTTAACTGGAAAAGGTAGAACGAGCATGTTTAAATAGGACTTGGAAACCCTTAGAGGTGAGTGAAAAGTGAAATGACACCTCCGTCCTTGAAATGATTTTGATTGTTCGGCCCCTGGAATCTCATCCCAGGGTACAAAGAGTTCAAGGAAGAACCACAGTCAGAAATCTGAAAAATCATGGCAGACAGGAGACGTGCCAGTAGACTGGAGATGAACAAGCACAGACCCTAAAACTGTAGCCCAGGAACTCTCTGTCCAACCCCAGCACATTTCCAGAATAAGCCATCAAACAGCATGTGAGCAGCTGGGGAAGATGGGAATCTGAGAGCAAGTCAGGATCTCAGAAGAACCTCATTACCCCCTTTGGACTGGGAGATCAGGCAGCGTTCTAGGTGTGATGCAGTTGGATTTCCCCAAGGCATCTGATAGAGGGCCATGTGAGAAGTGACTGAATGAGGAGACACACACACACACACACACACACACACACACACACACACATACATACACACTCTCTCTCTTTCTCTCTCTCTCTCGCTTTCTCTCTCTCTGTCTCTCTCTCTCTTTCCCTCTCTCTCTCTCTCTCTCTGTCTCTCTCTCTCTCTCTCTCATGGAAATGATAGAAAAAGATGGGATAACAGATGCTGTGACTGCCGGATTTATGGCTATTCAATAGCTATCCTCACTTGGTCTGTGTGAACCTAAAAGTTGATCTCTCCAGGGCTGTCCCCTGTCACTCTGTCTTGTCCAGCGTTTTTTTGATGACATGGAAGAAGAGAGCAAAGGCTTATCAAATTTGCAAAGGACACACAGCTGGGAGCAATACCTCATATGATAGAATTAGTGTCCATAGCAGTCTTGACAGGCATAACCGATGGGGCAAAACTAACAAAATTAAATTGAAAGGATATAAGTGAAGTTCTGCATTTAGGTTAAAAACATCAATTGACTCCATGAAGACAGGGGAGTCCTGTCATAACTGGTACATGTGAGAAGATTTGCAGCTCGTAAGTGACTGCAAGCTGAGTGTGACATCGTAGTGACTGGGGTGCCAGAAATAGCTGGCACGACCCTTTGGGCTGGAGTGATGGAGACGGGCTGATCAGGTGGAGGAAGGAAATAGTTCCACGGTGCCCAGCAATTTTTATTCCATATCTAAGTGATTACATTCAAATATGAGGGCCACATTCTAAGACAAACTGAAGAGTAGTGACCAGGATGGTAAAGAATCTGTTAGCCAGAGTCAGTCAGCAAGCATTTATTAAGTGCTTAGGGTGGCGTGCTTAGTGCTGAGGATATAAAGAAAGGCTGAAGCGGGGTCCCTGTCCTTAAAGAGTTCACATTTTAATGGGGGAGACAACATGCAGATAATTCTGTCCATGTAAGATATGTTCAGTGCAAATGGGTGGCTGTCACATGAGGAAAACACTTCTTCAGAAAGTGGTGTTTGATCTGAGACTTGAAGATAATCAAGAGGTGGTGGTAAAGTGTGAGAGCACTTGATGAGTGGGCTCAGTCAGAACAGAGGCACACCTGTGGGAGGCGGGGTCACAGCCAGAAGGTTAGTGTGGCTGTATCCCAGAGTACAGAGATAGAGTGGAGGCCAGTTGTGAATCCACGCAAAGAATTTTATATTTGATCATGGAAGCCATAGGGAAGCACGGGAGTTGATTGGGGAAGGGGCTAATGTGGCAAAACCTATTCTTTAGGACAGTTGTTCTCAACCTTCCTAATGCTGCAACCCTTTAATACTTGTACATGGGCAGACCCGCCTGGAGACAGATAGAGGAGCGGTGTCTCGGTTCCTAAGACCATCAGAAATATGTGTTTTCTGATGGTCTTAGGCAACCCCAAAGGGGTCGTGACTTACAGGTTGAGAACTGCTGCTTTAGGAAGATCACTTAGGCAGCTGAGTGGAGGCCAGATGGGAGTCAGGAGAGCCTCAGGGCTGGGAGACCAACTAGTCTCTAAGTCCTAGTCCAGGCTTATAGAAGAAAGATGTGGAGCTTGACAGGACAGGATTTGGTGATAAATTGGATGTATGGGATGAGTGCACATGAGGCATCTGGGAAGCCTCTGAAGTAACTGGGAGGATGGTGGTGTCCTCAACAGCCCTATGGAGCATTAGAAGAATGTAAAGTTTGAGAGCAAAGATAACGAGCCCTATTTGGACAAAGTTAAGTTTGAAAAATGTTAGACCGAGATATGTAGGTTTGGAAATCATCTTCACACATGATAATTGAGCCCATGGGAACTAATGAGATCCCCAGGAGAGATAGTATAGAGGGGAAAAAAGAAGAGGCTCCAGGGGCATAGCCTTGGGCAACCCTCCCCAGTTAGTGAGCCTCATCTGGGTAGAGATTCAGAAAAGGAGACTGAAGAGGCAGATTGGAGAACTACGAATAATGTCCTGAACCCTCAGAGGAAAGAGAGTGATCCACAGTGTCAAAGGCTGCACAGGGTTCGAGAAGGATGAGGATAGAGCAAAGTCTTGGCAGTTGCCGAGAGATCATTGGTAACTTTGGAGAGCATAGTTTCAGCAGAATGATGAGGGCAGAAGCCAGACCCTAAACCAGAGCTTAGAACTGAGTAAGAAGAAAGTGGAGGTGCCAGTTGTCGAGAGCTTTCTCATGGAGTTTATCTAAGAAGAGGAGGAAAGACGAGGGATGACAGTGGGGATGGTAGGATTTGGCTTTGTTTTCTGAGAATGGGGGTGACATGGGCATGTTTGGAGAGAAGTCAGTTAAGTAGGAGAGATTGATTGAAGATCAGTGATAGAGTGGGGATGGTTGAGGAGACAGTCTGCTGAAGATGAAGAGATAGAGACCAAGATTATACATAGAAGGGTTTGCCTTGTCGAGGAGCATGGCTGTCTTTCACGTCATAGAGCTAGCTGAAGGAACTGTTTGGCCTAAAAGAGCAGAGTCCCATTTGCTTTCTTTAAAGGGCCATCACGTGGCATTGAAGGTAGACTTTCATTATGTATTGCGCCAGTGGGAAAACTAAGAAAAATGGGTGGAAATTATAAGGAAGCTGGTTTCAGTTTGACGTAAGAGAACTTAAACATCCTCAGTACCAAAGAATGAGAGTTGCAAGGACACACAGACCTCACTGAATCCAATCCCCACGTGAGCAGGAATCTTCTGTTAAATCCCCAATAAGTGATTATCTGACCTCTGCTTGGAGGCAACCAGTGACAGGGAATTGGGGGCCCGCTTTTGGACAGCTCTAATTCTTTGGGAGTTTTCCTTTATGTTAAGTCAGGTTATCTTCTCTGCAAGTTCTTCCCCAGTGCTCGTAATTCCTTACCCTGGAGCTAAACAAGACTAATTTAATCTTTCTTCCAAAATAAAGCCCTGCAAAATGCTTGAAGACAGTTCTCATGTCATCCCCTGTTTCCCCAAGTCTTTTCTATTTATTGCTTTAAGAAATTCATATTATTAGATTTGTCCTATCATTCTAACCTGTCAGGATCTTTTTGGATCTTGATTATTCCATCCAGTATGTCAGCTATCCCTCCCAGCATCATAATGTCTACAGATTTCATAAACTTGCTATCTGTGTCTTCATCCAAGTCATTGATAAAAATATCGAATAGAACAGGGCCAAAATGATATCCCTGGGACATTCCAGGAGAGACCTCCCTTCAGGCTGACATTGATCCAATAGAGGCTATTATTTGGGCCTTGCCCAACTAGTTTAAAATCCACCAAATTGTATTACCATCTATCACACACCATCTTTTCCACAAAGATAGAATGAGAAACTTTTAAAAATGGTTCACTGACATCTGAACGAACAGTATCTATAGCCTCTCCTTGATCTACTAGTATAGTAACCCTGGCCAGAAAAAAAAAAGAGAGATTAGAATAGCCTGACCTGGTATTGAAGAAGCCATACGGGCTCTTAGTAATCCCTTCCCATTCTAAATGCCCACAAGTCGTCCCTTTAAATATAGTCTTCATTTGCCAGGACTCAAAGTCAATCCTATATGGTTTAAAGAATCTATCTTCCCTTTCTTGAAAACTCAGGACAATATTTACCTGGCTTAAATCCTGTGTCAGCCTTCTGCTTTCTCTGAGAATTTACAGCCTAGTACTCAGATCTGCCCGTCCTTTCAGGACCCAGAGATAATAGTTTGTCCAAGCCTTATGACTTACGCAGAGTAAGAGCAGCTAAATACTCTCTCACCATCTCTTCACTTGCTCTGGGTTTAATTTGCTTGTTAGTCATTTTTGTTCTCACTGATCACGTAAGCGATCATTCACCTTTTAAGCAAAAACAGAAGCCACCTCATTCTGTCTTCTCCATATCATCCATTATCATCCCATCAGGGTGCACGGGGTGTTCAGGGCTCCTTATCCACCTCTGCTGTCCCCCATCACCCAGCTCTCACCTGTCGCTCCAAGAAGCTGTAGCATGCAGAGCCATGAGCCCACTGAAAGTTTCTGACAGAACTTTAAGAATCTAGGCTCACCTCTACCTTCTAGTGAACCAGTGGAAAAGGAGAAATTGTAAATTCAGTAAATAAGCTTGCCAGCAGATGTGACCATGTGCTGAGTGATGGAGAGATGGCAGTGTTAGGTATTGAGGGAATCCCTACTGTGTGTGCAGCTGCCAGGCTTCCTTGGGAAGACTCCACTATGATGCTCTCCCTGGTTGAATCAGACCAAGTTCTTTTCTCTCCACTTCAAAGTCAGTGCCCCCTTCTCATCCCACTTTGCACAGCTGAATCATTCTGATTCCCACTGTATACAGCTGAATGAATGAATGCCAGGTATTGCAATAAGCACTAGAGAATAATACAGTCTCTGCCCTCAAGGAAATTCCATTCTAATCAGGGAAATACAGCACATAGTGGAAACAGTGGGCAGCAAGGAGTATTCAGGTCAGTGAAGTCAAAGGAAATGATGGTTGGACTCACAGGACAAATGATTGACATATCCCAGAAATGGAAGTGTTGGTTACTGGTTTTAAAGCTCGAGTTGCTGTTTCATTCATGTGTTGTGGTGTACATAGGAGATGGCTAATGAACTGTAGGTAGGGAGTTGGGGGGTGGGGGTGGGGGTGACAGCCCATCTCATACCAATCCCCATTAGCCTAGCCAAGCAGGAGGAGTCATGTCTGGCAGTGGGATGGGAAGGGGGTGAAAAGTGGGTATGTGAAGAAATGACCCCTTCTTTATCATTGGCAGGAACGTGTCTCTTTGTCTAGAGAAGTTTAAAATTGTCAGGCACCTTGGGTGAACATCTTCTTGGTGTGGGTTATGAGCCATGACTTGGCCATGATGATTTTGGGAAAGGGGGTGGTACTTTCAGTGCAGTTGTAATATGTTTATCCCATTCTGGTCTCAACCTCAATACCTCAGTACTGGGCCACCTGTAGCTCCGACCTCCATCTCCTAACAGAGATCAAAGCTCCCACCAACATGACTCTGGGCTCTGCTGATTAAATCTGTGTTTTATAAATATTAATTTAGCAGCAATAGGAAAGCTAGTTTGAGAGAGCAGAGGCTGGAAGGAGAGAGGGCAGGAGATTATCACAGTGGTTCAGACAAGAGGTGATAAGGGTCTATTTTATAGAGAGTAAGGTAGTGAGTGAAGAGAAGGGGACTGATGCAAGGGATGCTAATTCTGTGTCCAGAATAAAACTGGACACCTCATTGGAGGGCTGGGGGTTGGCAAGGGAAGAGAGGAAGAAAGCTTGTGAACCCCAGTGACTGTCTGCAGGAGTGTGGTCCCCTCATTGTGAAGGTGAGAAGACAGTGAGTAATCTGCTTTGGCCACATAGCTAGTAAGAGCTGTCTCAGTTGTCCCGATCTGGATCTTACCACTGGACCCAGATGGCCCTGGAGGAGAAGGTGAGGCTGGTGACCTCACATGGCCCTGCCTCACTTAAATCCCCTCTCTTATGTTGTGGTCCTCTTACAGAACCAACGATAGATGACAACAAGAAGTGTGAATGTTCTGACTTTTGAGTCTAGTGCTCCAACTAGGAGGCCATGCAGGCTTCAAAAAGAACCCCATTCAGTCAGAACCTCCTGAAGTTCTGGAACCCCACATAATAGACACTCATTAAGACCTGACAGCTAATTGCAGTTTATTGAATCCAAAGGAACTGAAGAACCTGGCACTAGGGAGGAGGTTGACATTCCTACAGCAAAAGGGAGGAGTGTATTAAAGGAATTGATTCAAGATTTTGCCAGGAAAGTAAGAGTGAGAGCACTTAGGCAGATTATAAAACCCCCAACAAGGAAGCTTGACCATAAAACTTAATGGCCTATCACATCACAATAACGAGGGCATTAAAAAGCATTAGTGAAGTGGGTTCCCCTCTCCCTGTATGTAATGCTTCATAGCTGTACACCCCACAGCCTTTAGGCACATGAAATTCTTGAAGGCCAGTGCCCCATGTAGCCATATTGGCCATAGGATTTTTTAAATTCATTTATTATTCAGATCTTAAACTCAAAAGTAAGATACGTCTTTCCATATATATTGTAGAATAGGAAAGGATTGTATGGGAAACTACAAATATATTCTGTAGAACTTGCTTTTTTTCTTAAGAACATATTCCACATGTCACTTCCAAAGCTGTCCTGCTTGTCTGTGATTCCTTAAGACCTTTCATCTGCTCACTTCATATTTTGTTATGAAGGATTGCCCCTCTCTCACCCCCTTCTGTTGGAGAACAAAGCCCTTACAACATACATACACAGTCAAGGAAAACCAAGTCACCTGTTGGCCATGCCCTACAGAGGGCTCTTCCCTTCACCTGTCTCCAGCAACGGCTCGCCTTCTTCCTCATTGGCACTCTGGAATTTCCTCCATCAGACTTCTTAAATCCTTCAGAGTTGGGTTTTTTTCTCTACACTACAGTGTTGTTGTTATATAAATCGTCTCCTGATTCTGCTTCCTTAACTGCTCATTTCAAACAGTTAGTACAAGATTTTCCTGAAGTTGTCCCTTTTGTAATTATAGCATAATAATATTCCATTACATTGACATACTGTAATTTGTTCAGCCTTTTCCCAATGGATGAGCCCCCTCATAGTTTAAGATTCTTTACTATTTCAAAAAGAGCACCATTCAGTATTTTTGTACGTATAGGGTTTTTTGTCTTTCTTTTACTTTTTTGGGATGTAGACCAAAGGTGACGCTGGGTCAGAGAGTATGCAGAGTTTAATGACTATAGTCATTGTTCCAAATTGCTTTCCAGAATGATTCGCCAATTCATAGCTCTACCAACAGTGTGTTAATTTTTGGTGAGAAGACTGTAATATGTTTTCATCCTCCCTCCCCAAGACCAGCACACTATAGGAAGGAAGGACAAGCCCATTAGCTGTGCCTCTTGCCAACTCTGGGTCAGCATCTTCATTGATGATTCAATCTCATTCATTCTTTGGGAACTTTGTTTGCAATAGTTTATAGATCACCTACCATTTCTTTTGTTTAAAATACTGGGAACTGATTCTTGGAAGCAAAACAAAAAACAAAAAAAAATGACATCTTGAAAGAGTCAGACTACAGATGATTTGGGATAACTTCTAAATCAGAGAAAATGAAACAGATCATCGAAGACTTTGTTAATATTCCTGTACCCCTTTTCTTGAGCACTGTGGGTAAGGGGAGGCAGGAACCAGGAGAATATACAAATTCAGTAACTGACTTCTCGTTAAGCTAGGAAGTATTTGGGACCATAATGGGGTTTATGAAAACATCGTCCTTGCCCTCAGAGAGTCCAGTCTTTTGGGAGGGAGGCAGAGGCGAGACCTACCTGTGTGAAAAGTTGAATAATAGAAGTAAAAAATCCCAGGACAGTCACAGGGCAAGTCTGTGATCATTTGCTACGTGAAGCCCAAAAGAATGAGTTGCAAGAACTGAGAAGCAAGAGGTCCCCGGGTCTGTAATGCCCCAGGAGTCTCTACATGAAATAGGTGGCATTGAGCTGGGCCTAGAAAGAGGCAGAGGAATTGTTTCATTCATTGTGTCCCCAGCAGCCAGCATGATGATTGACTTATAGTAAGCACTGGATGAGCGCTTGTTCATTAATTGATCGATAAGATTCAGATAGTGGGAAAGAAGCGGAGGAGGCCTCCCAAATCCATGAAAAGCATGTGAGCTCGGGCGGCAAGTGTGATAGATTTAGAAAACATGATAGACCAATATTGTTTAAGCTTCAGACTTCTCTCTAAGAGTGTAATGGTAGACGGCCGTCAGAATACGGAGAGCCTTGAATGGCAAACTAAGGAATAACAGGCTTTGCTTTCATTCCTGTAAGAAATAGGGTCAAAGACATCTGTGCAAGGAAGTGATAGAAGATTGATTTGGGAGCATCACTTCAGTGCTCAGAGGGAAAACGAAGGTCACCTAGTCCAGGCCTCTCATTCTCTGAATGAGGAGAGAGAGAGACCTAGAGAAATTGAGACTTAGTACAGTCACACTGATAGCCGTCGAGAAGGGATTCACATCTGTGCCTTCTGATTCCAAATTCAGTTTATAAAGGATATATTTATCTTTGTCTGGAGGCAAAGATAAATTAGGACAGTTTTACAGTACTCTAGGCATAAGGGCAAAAATTTCAGTAGCTGAAATAAGAATGAAAAGGGAAGCATAAGTGGGAGACATTTTGAAGGACCAAGTCATTAGTATTTTGGTGACTGGCTTTTGGGAACAAAGGAAAACCTTCCAAGACGGGATAACTAGAAAAGTGATGAACTGTTAACAAAAGAAAGGAGGCTGGAAAGGCAACCAGCTTTGGGGGAGACACTAATGAGTTTAGTTTTAGATGGAGAGTTGACGGTAACAGCAAAGCCTCCAACTGGAAATTTCTAGTAGACAATAAGATACGCCTGTAAATAAAAAATGTTTTAAAAGTAGTGGATGCCCCATGATGATAATGGCTAGTCCCTCACTGTTTCTATCTCCACCCGGACTGAGTGTCACATTTAACTGGCCTGTCAAAGAAGAGCTGGTGAAGCACCCGTTTCTGCTATATCTCGGACAGAGAAGACTGGGCAGAACTCCCTCCTGCCAATCGTTCTATTCCCCTTACACAGTCAGATCTCCATAGGAAGCGCTGGAATGAAACTTTGACCACACAATTTAATTCTTTTATTTCATATATTGTTAGATTTTCTCAAAACCAGCTGATACCAAGGACTTTGTCGCTCATTCTTCATGGTGCCATGCATATATGAGTAACGGGGAGGCTGCAGAGGCCCCCTTTTCTATAGTTTTCTTAAAGCCAGATTCTTGTGTCTCTCTCTGGGTTTAGAATTGACTCACTAACTTCTGTTGGTGTCAGAGTGGCCACTAGCCATTCATCATGGTGGAGCCTTTTAACCTAGCCTATCTGTTCTCTTATTGATGTTTTAAAACTTATTTCAGGAAAATGATGGGATCTGATTCTGTTTCAATTCAGTGAACTACCAGTAAAGATTCCTTTATTCTGAATAGGCAACTTTTTACTTAGGAATACCTTTCTTAAGAATAAGGCAAGTAGGAAAGCAGATTAAGTACTAATAATAGCTCACCTTTATACCCAGCATTTGAAAACCTTTCCTGGGGGAAGTGCTTTCTTCCCCACTCTTTGACTTGGGTAATAGAAGAATCATCATCTCCTTTTTATAGATGAGAAAACAGGGACATAGAAGTGACTTGCATATAGTAACACAGCTGCTAAATATGAGAGTGAGGATTTGAACTCAGGTCTTCTTATATTAGTGCTAAACCTAGCATTCTTTTCACTATATCATAAATGGAAGCAGAAAGACGTAACTTTTCAAATTCAGGTGTGGTGATGTAAAGAGTCAATAAATTACAAACTTTTGAGGTCCCGTCCAGTTCATCTAGTCAGCTGTTTGACTGTTCCATAGTCTTTTTTGAATCTTATCATATGGTAAAAGCACCCACCAAATGCTTTTTCATTCTTTCTTATTCCTGCCCTGAGCTTCCCTGATCCTGCTACCAGCAGAGGAAACTGTATTCCTGGTGTCGAAAGCTGATCCAAGGATGCGTTTTCCCAGAGAAGTAGCATTGGAGTTTGTTGAAACAGCACTGTTGATACTCTGTATGCCCTGGGTACTCGATGGAGTAAATGGGTTTTTGTGGTCTCATGTGAGGACCTAAACCAGAGCGTTATTTGAATAAGAAAAGTCATTCCAGGTTCCAAATGGACTACTTTACACACTTTTGTAATACAATCTGTCCGTAGATTGGGAACTATCTACTCTGTAGAGATAAATGTAGCTTCAAATAGACTGTCGCCTGGATTTAGTATTTGTCCCATCCAGAAAATGTCATCTTGTCCTTTTGTAAGGTAAATACCTTCTGGAATCTTCCTCATTCCATAGAGATCCTCTTCAAGGCCTTTCTTCTCTTTTCCTGAGCTTTTCCCCCCAGCACTTGTTAGGGCACCAGATAAATGTAGGAATATGCTAGAGGCAATTTTGTCATCCATTAGAGGCAGGGTTTTCTGTGGGTTTTTTAACCTTCAAAATAATAGAGATGAACTTTTTGTACCCTAGCTAATGATTTTGAAAGTTATACACCTTTCTCTTCCACTTTAATATATAGTGGAAAGAGCATTAACATTGGAGTCATAGGACCTGGGTTTCGATCCCAGCCCTACAACTTATTATATAACTTTGGGCCTTGGTTTCCTCATCTATAAAATAAAAGGATTGGACTAGGTGACCTCTAAAGTTTTCTCCATCTGTAGACCTGTAACTATGATCTGTCTGATTGTATGGTGGGAGGGTTTGGGGGAACCCAAGGCCTTGTCTGAAACCAACCATTTCTGCCTAATATTTAACACTCGTGTGCCATTCCTGGAAAGTTAGTGACAGAAGGAGGTAGCTAGGGGAAATGCAGGGAGGTGTAAACTGGGTAAACTGGTTTCCAGCCCTCCTCCACTCTTTCAGAGCTGCCATGGTACTCATCACGGGCTTATATGGTTCTCAGCAGTCCTTCAGATGCGCTTATTTAGAGTGATCAGTTTTCCTGAATCCTCTAGAACAGAGGTATTTATTTCCCCAACAGTCTCTGCTGCAAATGGCAGGTCCTTGAAATGCCTTTTCTAGAGTGCCTTTCCAGTTTAGGCCTGCCCAGCTTTGGTCACTCAGGTCACAACCCCAGCTATTCCAGATGTTTTTAATTAGCAGTAATTTGTTCTGTCCTTGTCTCTATGTGTATCATACACGTGCTTTTTTTCCCCAAAAGACTCCAGGACATCTTTGCATAGCCTGTTAGACCAGGAACTTCCCAAGGGGCAGCTACTACATTTGGAGATAAAATCCTGGGGTTCTGGTACCATCTCTGTGGACTAGTTATGCGATTGGAGGCAAGTCAGCTTCCTTTTCACCAATGAAAGTCTTGTTGTACCAATGAGTGACCCTTTCCCATTAATAGCCCCGTATCATTCATTCTCTGTCCATTAAAGTCTGTGATGGAGAGCAGATACCTTGTTATCCTATTTATAATGAGACATTCCTGTGGTACCTTGTCTCTGTAACACTGAGATCTCTACAGTATCCAGCCCCAGCTTTCCTCTGGACTAGACATCTTGCTTTCTAGCAGCTTGGCTTCTTCCTCTCCCACATGGGTTCTAGTGGCCATTTCACATGTCACACCCTTGGTGTTGATTGCCAGGGGCATCCCTGTCACTTGGCCCTACGTGGGCAGAGGCATTGTTTTGGCACTGCCATGAATTCAGGAAACCCCTGAGGGTTTGTTTCAGTCTGTGCCAGCCTTGGCTGGGTGCCAGTGTCTGTATATTGTTGATGAATTTTTGATACCCTAAAGATTTCTGCCCTACTGGTTTGTCAGGAGGAGGAATTTAATTATGAACCCTTAGAAACTGGGCAATTTGCTTGGCTTCCTGATTTCCCTATGTTAGAAATATTTTGTCCTTGGTGAGGGTGAGACTCCTTGGATGACCTTATTGCAATTGAACTGTCATGTTCCTGGGGAAGGTTAATTAAGGTGGGGATGAGGTATAAGAGCTATTAATAGCTTTTCTGCTTTCATATTAAGCTTTAGAGTTTACAAATTCTTTTCCATATCCATTATCTCAGTTTAACCCTACAGTGTAGGCAGAGCAGGGCTTGTCCTAGAGAAGAAATGGGAAAAGTCTCATAGACTCAAAGAGGGACAGGCAGGAGTCAATTCAACTCATCTGTGCCTCATTAAGTAAGCACCTCCTCTGCCTCAGTTGATGGGTAGGAATACCAAAAAGATGTCTCTATTCCACCAGGGACAAACAACATATATGCAGATAAATAAACACAAAATAAGTACAGAACAATTTGTCTGGGAGATTGCTGATAATTGGTGGGATCAGGAGAGTGCTCCTGTAGGAGTCCCTGTTCAGGATTTAAGAAACCAAAAATGGGTTGTCGTTCAGTGTGGAGAAGGAAATGGGTATATCACAGAGGAAAGGGATCAAAGTCAGACATTCAGAAAAGGCCAAGTAAGAAGTTTTGTTATGATTGAGGGGTGTGTGTGTGTGTGTGTTGTGTTTTTGGTGGGTTAATTGTGTCATACAAGGGGTTTAATGAGCTCTAATGAATTACTTCTTAGCAATGTAGGGTCTGAGATAGCTAAATAGCACAATGATGGGCCTGGAGTCAGGAGGTTGTTCTTGTTAAGTTGTGTTAATCATGTCTTAAATTTTGTGACCCCATTTGGGGTTTTCTTGGCACAGAGTGGTTTGCCATTTCCTTCTTGAAGCAAACAAGTTAAGGGACTTGCCCAGGATCACACAGCTAGTAAGTGTCTGAGGCCAGATTTTTAACTGACAAAGATGAGTCTTCCTGAGTCTAGGTCCGGCTACTTCACCACTAAGCTTTTTAGTTCAGTCAGATCCAGCCTCGTATACTTATTAGCTGCATGACCTTGGGTGAGTCACTTAATTTCTGTTGAGAGAGAGAGACAAAGACAAAGATCAATGAATGTAGGGTTCTCATCATGTCAAGGAAATATCAAATCTTACAGGGTAGCAAACTTTGTCCTAAGCATGGTGAGTTACTTTCTGAACTTTCCATATTGTAAGTCTAACAAGCAGCCCATGTGTTTCACAGCCCTCCCCTTGCTCTGACACCTGATTTCAGCTCTACTACTAAACAACAATAAAGGACTCATGATCTCCCTTTCCAGATCATTGCCACATAGCAGTATATAAGGCACATTACATGTTCATTCATGGTTTCTGACCACTTCCAGATGCAGTAAAAAGGCAAAGTGCAATATCTTTGGAATTGGCAAGATGCTCCTTTCTCCACACTGTAGATTACATGCCCCTGTGTAGACATTGAGGCGTGAATGTATATTTTCTTGCCCAAAACCAGAAGTCTGAGTTCATAAAGCTGGTCTCTTGGGGCTTCAGTAGTTCTGTCTCTGTCTCTTGCCCCCATCCAGGGCTTCTCCTGAGAACATCAGAATTTAGAGCATGTTTAGGTATCTACAGAAATAAGGAAAAAGGCCCATAGCTCCTATGGAATCATTCAGGCTAACAAAATATTAAAAGTAGGGCAGGCTTTATTTGCCCTCACCAAAAATGTGAAGGACTCACACTAGAGTAAACATAAAGCACTTAAGAAAATCATTCCTCCCTCGTGGGTGGGCACCACCGCCCCTGGGACCTGTATAGACTTAGACTTAGACTGTGTGTCCCCCTGGGTTGAGATCTCCTTTAAGGGAAAAGAATTTGTATCACTAGGAAGTCAGCTGCCCTCCCTGGACCTGCATAGTCCATATTCCTCACAATAACAGCAAAGGGCAAGGTTTGGATTTTACTCATCCATACGGCTCTGTGCTTGCTGCTTCCCAGTTCCCAGTTGGTCCAGAAATTCAGTGTCTGGTCCTGGAGGCATGGTCCAGGAGCTTCTCTGTCACACTGGCTCCCTGGAAGGGACCATGTGGATGTACAGGCCTCCTTCCAAGGAACAATGACTATGTCGAGCAGGCTTCTCTTCTACAACCTTCCAGTTCTTCTGCGCTTTGCTCTTTTTTAAAGGTCAACTCCAGAGTACGTGCAAAGCGTAAGACCTAGCCATCATATGCTTGATTGATTGTCCACTCTGGGATGTCAGTGGAGCAACACAAAACAATGCAAAGAATTAACCTCATAGGAGATATCACCCCTGCTGGAGCAATGTCTTTATTAGTGGGCTATGAAAACTTTTCGTACCATATGTAGGGAGTCCTCACACATTGTGCCATAATAGCAGAAGAAAGGGCTCTGTCCATAGGGCAACAAGGTACAAGATGATGCCAGGTCATACCCACTGAAGTTTTAGTTGGAGGCTGTATGAATTCTCTTCCTCAAACCTTTCAAGTCTCTTAATGTCCCAGAATTCCTGTATCATTCAGTTCCATAGAAACAGAAGAGCTTTCATTCAGTCCATCACAGAGTCTTGAGACTTGGACTGACCGGGTCTTATTTTTTTAGTATCTTTCTTCCTTTACCACCATTTCCAGGAACAAGAAGCTTGGCTTTCTGTGTAGGGTAGGCCATGGGAACAGGGAAGCTTTGAGCCGAAGACTCAGGACCTGTCCCACCTCCATTTTTTATACAGGGTGCGGACACTGTAAGAAGATGAAGCCTGAGTTTGAGAGTGCAGCTGAGGCCCTCCACGGAGCAGCTGATGTAAGTGCCTTTTTCTCTCTCTTCTCTCCCCCCCACCCCACCCTTGTCCCCATAACCCTTTTCTTTAAGAAATCAGATCATTTAGTTGTTTTCCGATTGCCCTGATCTCTTTAGTGCTCGTCATCCAGAGTACATTCTTGTTAGCCACATGTGGTCTCTCGGCAAAGTGAAGAAAGGCATTCTGTTGAACTGGAAACACAGTGACAAAATGTCCCCTTATTCTTCTCAGTGCCTAACTTACCTTGGTCCTGCCTTCTTTTGTCCCCTAGAGCCTTCAAGGTTGGGGACAAAATCCCGTCCTCTTTTAGTAGAGTGGGTTTGAAAGTTTCATCTGGGTATCTTATTTAGAAATGGACGGGGACAATGATGGGGACAATCCCTACTTTCAGTGGTGTACGGGTGCCTGAGTGACAAGTGAGTCTCCAGAGAGATGTCCGATCACTGGGTCTATGCTGCTGGGGGCAGATTGGTCTGTCGTCTTAGCGGCTCTGTGCCCCATACTCTGACCCATGGTTTTCTCTTTCCCTATTCCAGAGTCCAGGTGTCCTCGCAGCCATTGATGCCACAGTCAACAAGGCTACTGCAGAGCGCTATCAGATCTCAGGGTTCCCTACACTGAAATATTTTAAAGACGGAGAAGAAAAGTATACCTTGCCACAGCTTAGAACCAAGAAGAAGATTATTGAGTGGATGCAGAAGTAAGTTTTGTGATATTGAGATTATATCCAGATTTCTGGCACTGAGCCACTGGCATTTGCCCTGGGGGAAGAAATCTATCATAGAGCCCCATGTCTTCAGCTCAGGGCCCTCTTCATCTAAGATAGATTTTAATTCCAGCATCTAAAAGTCATATAGTGTGTTGATAATGCTTCCTAATCCTGAGTTACTCTTATCCCCCTTGGATAACATTTTGAAAATCTTAGTCAAGTGCTTGCTTACTTGTATTTCCCAAAGGATCCTTTCGTTTAATCTCCTTAGCCCCAAGTTACATTTCTTTACTTCATTTTTTTCTCTCTTTGACTAATGGTAGGAATATGAGGTGCTTGAAATAGAAGAGCCAGTGTGCTGATTGGTCCATGGTAACAGAACAGATCTAAGTGACAGGACCCAGAGTTAAAATGAATTTTGGGGAGCCTAGGACAGAATAGAAGTCTAGAAATAATCAGAGATCTTGATGTGATTGCCAGACTTCTTTTTCTGATTTAAGAATTTTAGGGTCTGTAATTCTCTAAGACATGTTTCTACGATTTGCCAGGGAATAATTATGCCATAGATGGATGGATGGATGGATGGACGGGCGGATGGATGGATGGATGGATGTACTGGTAGGGAGATTGAAGGCAGGAATGGGCAGAGTACTGCTGGCAGTTTTGAGGCCCCAAGTCAGCAAAGACCATAATCAGCCTCTCAGATTGCTTCTTCTCTTCCCAAACACATATGACATTGGTGGATGTAGAAGAAAGAGGAAATATGGTTTCTCCCCATGGAAAGCTTTTAATGTGAGACTGCATTGTCCTTGCCATCAGTGACTCTGCTTTCTCATGTACTAGATTAGAAAGACATTGAAGGGGAAAGATTCACAAAACAACACAGAAACCTGTGTAGAAGGCAGCCTGAGTGTGTACGTGCTCAGGACTCAGAATCAAGGAGCCGTAAATATTAGATGGGTTGAAACTGCCATGTGGCCAGGCTCCAGGGCGGCAGGAAGGAGCCGAGCCTCTCAAGCCACAGTGTGAGTCTACTTCAGAGAAGATCTAAAGTACCTGGAGCAATCTGCATAAGCCAGGATTAAAAGTCAGTGAAAGTGAGTGAAGCTTTCAAGCTAAATTTGGGAGAGGAAAAGCAGTTCGGCCAATCTACCCCCGGGGCAAGGAAGCAGTGGGGGGGAGGGCAGAAACTGCTGTAACCAGCAGATGCCCCCACTGGGCTGCTTCAGAGCCCCTGATCTGTGGATCCCGCAGTGGGGCTAAGTCGATTGATCAGGGCCAAGTGCTCTTGCGTTGAGCACCCTGGATCCAGATCGTGGTCTTGGGTGGTGGTCCTGGGGAGTCCTTTCAGCAAGCCAAAGCTAGGGGAGGCTGCAACACTCCCCTAATAGGTCTGGCAGCTGGGAAAACCCCAGCAATTTGGAACAGAACTTTCCCCCCTGGAAGCAGAGTTCCACAAAGCTTAAAAAAAAAAAGCAACCAATTAATTGACTGGCCAACATGAGGAAAAGGAAGCAAAATAAGAACAGCAATAAAACTCTAGAATCATTTTTTGTGGACAAAAAGGATCAAAGCATGAAACAGGAGGAAGACAACATAGTCAGAACTCCACACTAAATGCTTCCAAGACACTTGAAGAATGCCTAGTAGCTATAGATAATCTAAAAAAGGACTTTGAAAAACAAATAAGAGAAGTGGAGGAAAAATTGGGAAGAGAAATGAGAATGATGCGAGAAAAC
>CM053596.1:253576981-253628271 GCA_028646575.1 Pseudocheirus occidentalis
GCTGCTGGAAGCACAAACTTCTGTAAAGGGACAGGGACCGCGTAGTGAATAGAACAAGGGGGGGAGGGGGTATGGGATAGGGAGTAGGGACATATAATCAACCTCTCACAATATGTCCACTGTGGAGATGTTCTGTGTAGTTGCACATGTACATCCTGTATGGAATTCCTTGTCCTTCCAGTGGGGGTGGGTGACAAGGGAGGAACCGAAAAAATCTAGAATTTAAAGTTCTACAAACAAATGTTAAATATATATATATGTATATATATTTATATTATTATTATTATTATTAACTACATGCAACTGGGAATTAAAATATATAGGCACTGGGGTACGGAGACCCATACTGCCCTACCAGAAAGTTAGAGGGGTGATGGGGGAGGATATAGGAGAGAGCAGATTGGGGGAGGGGCTTTATAAGGGGATCGCTGTTTTGGAGTGGTGGGTAGGGGAAAGACAGGGAGAAAATTTGTGACTCAAAATCTCATGGAAATGAATGATGTAAACAAGAAAATAAATAAAATAATTCAAGAAAGAAAAAAAGAAAGAGCAGCAATGATCCCTGAGAGTCAGCATGGTTTTACTCAAGAAAAATTGATAGCACACTGACCAGTGTTGATTAGGAAATTAATAATAATTTTAATAATGGGAATAATAATAATTCTTGGCACTTACAAAGCCAAGACACTTAGTCTCCGTTGCTTTGTCTCAGCCTGGTAATAGCCTTGTAAACACAAGTGCTACAGGTATTTTTCTCTTTTACAGCTGGGGAAACTGAGGCCTTGCAGGTGGTTACACAGCAAGTAGAAGAGGCAAGAGGTTAATTCAGTTCTTCCCAGGTTCAAGTCCCTCACTGTCTGCCCTGCATTGTGTGCCCATGGCCTATAAATGTGGTTTTCAGTAGAGAATTTGATAAAATATGAACAAGATGGAGAGAAGTGATAGCACCTTTGCTAGGGGTATTCAGAAATGGTTGAGTGATGGTACCCAAGAATGGTCGGGTATGGTCCTGGGTCAGAACCTTTGAGGAAAGTGAGAGCACTGGGATTTCTGCTTGACCCCAGGCTCTTTGTAACATTTTTTATTAGTGACATGAATAAAAGTACAGGTGATGTGCTTATCAGATTTGCAGATGACACAAGGGTGAGAGCCTTCAATCAGGATTCAAAACAAATCTCGACAGGCTAGATTAGAACATTGGGTGCTCAGGCTCCCCGTTGCTGCACTGGATCTCCGGACATTGCCTTCAGTGATACAGTGATTCACCCACCTAGTGCTGTCCATGACTCCCATAAATATGCTGTGGAGATCTGCGGCGTGTGCCAGGAGCCTTCCTCGTGTTCTTCTGATATTACATAGACTGGTTGTCCATCAGTAATCCCCAGACTTCTAGTGCTTGGCTGATACTCTTTGTTTATCGTACGATTCCTTCTCTGTGTGTGGTGTGTGGCCCGCTGTAGGTCCACTGTGCACCTCTCCACTGTCTCCTGTGTGACCTTCAGTTTCTGTTCTTCAAAGACAGTTCTGAATGTCACCATTTAAGGACATTCATAAGCTGGAGAGCACACAGAACAGTGTGGCCAGGAAGGTGGAAGGCCTTTAAGGTCGTGCCTTATGAAGATCCCTGAAAAGAACTGGAGGTGTTCAGCCTAGAGAAGAGAAGATGATTCAGGGGGCGCAGGACCACTGTAGTCAAGTTTCTGAATGGGCTATCTCTCATAATGAAGAAGGAACACAGTTGATCTACTTGGCTTCAGAGGACAGAACATGGAAGTTTGGGTTTGATGTAATCGGCAGGCATTTATTTAAGGCCTCCTCTGTGCCAGACCCTGCTAGAGAGATGCTGGTGATACAAGTACAAAAATAAGACAGCCCCTCCCTTCAAGGAGTTCACAGTCTACTGGGGGAATACGGCATGTTCCCAGATAAGTGATGGAGGTGAGATACTAATCCCTGGGGCAAAAAAGGAAAGCCTCTTGAAAGAGATGCCCTTTCGGGCGGCTAGGGGGCGCAGTGAATAGAGCACCAGTCCTGGAGTCAGAAGGACCTGAATTCAAATCCAGCCTCAGACACTTAACATTTACTAGCCATGGTCAAGTCACTTAACCCCAGTTGCCCTGCCTTCCCTTCTCCAAAAAAGCAACAACAACAAAAAAAGAGATGCCCATTTGGGTGACCTAGGGGTTCCATAAGGCAGAGGTGAGGAAGGCAATCCAGGTGTGTGTATGTATATGTGTGACGTACATGACGTGTATGTGATAATATGTGTGTATATCTTATACCTTACATAAATGTACTACTGCACTAATATATCTTACTCATTTGAAGTATATACAAAAAGGTATTTTTTAAAAAGCTGAGGTAAAGATGAAATTTAAAAGTTTTACTTGATTAATGTTTTATATTAACATAATGTAATAAATATAATTAATTAGTAGTTTTGCTCTCACTAAAGATAATGTTAAGGAGAATTCTCCAGGATATTATTAAAGATAATATCTTTAGTGAGAATGTGATTGAATATGCTTTTTTTTAAAAAAATTCTCATATTTGTCTTGTAGAAGGTAGGTAGGGCAGGCTTGTAAGTAATCATTGTTAGTCATTGATGACTTACTTCGTTTGGTCAGTGTAGCTGGCCAGTCAGGTCAGTTTTTAAGATATTCTTTCAAAATTTAAAGATACACAGTATAATAATCCAAGAAAAGCCCTAACATCAAACACACCAGTGTTTCAGCAGGAGTCCCCACAGACGATGTGAAAACAAGCAAAAAAGCAATTATCTTTGATTTGAGCTTGGCAAATAAAGTTCCCACCATAAACTCCTCTGTCTTTATTTCCATGGTCCTGCTTAAGGGCTGGTCTCAGACCTTATTCATATTTGGAGATTTTAGTTGTAGGTTTGCCTGAATGAGGAGTAGCAGAAAGGCTAGTCTGGCCATTACTATAGCCTGTAGGAAAAGGACCAACACAGGGGTGTGGGACCTGTAGCCTTCAGGCCACATGTGACCCTCTAGGTCTTCAAGTGTGGCCCTTTGACTGAATCCAAACCTTTTTTGGTGGAATTTGGATTCAGTCAAAGGGTTGCATTCAAGGACCTAGAGGGCCACATGTGGCCTCAAGGCTGCAGGTTTCCCACTCCTGGACTAATGTATTTTTTTTTAAGCCAATTGGACCAAGTTGTAAAGGGGTCAGAATGCTAAACAAAGGAGTTTATGGTTCTTCCTAGAGTCACTAGAGAACAACTGGTGATTTTTTAATTGGGAGGTTTGGGGTGACGTGATCTGACCTGCATTTTAGGAAAAATCCCATTAGTGGGTTTTGGAAGGTGGATGAGAGTAGGGAAAGATTTGAGGTTAGAAGACCAATTTGGAAGCTGTGGTAATAGTTCTTATGAGAGGTGATAAGGACATGAACTAGAGTGGTGATTGTGTAACTGGACAGAAGGAGAGAGCTGGAAAGGATATCATGGAGAAAGAGATGACAGGATTTAGCAACTGATGAGATGTGTGGGGTGAGTGAGGGTGATGGGGGTGTCTTTGAGATTGTAAACCAGGATGACTGGAAGGGTGGTGTATCCTTGACAAAGATGGACAAGTATGTGAAGTAGGTTTTGGGGGGTGGGGGAAGGAAGGTGGAATAATGAGATCAAACCTGTTCATACTAGCTCATGCTGTGCCTCACTCTTCCACCCAAAATGAAAAAGGAGAAGGGAGTTCTTAGATTACTGGCCAGAATGCCAATCTTCTTCTCTGAGGGGTGCCTGCTGACCGCCATGGCAAGGAGTGTGCATACTAGGGGGAGAGAGGTTGTAGAGTTTTCCACCGGAATCTGCCTTGTTGCTGCTGTGAGTTCCTAGGTAACCAGTTACAACAGCTTTGAGGGGCAACACCTGGGGTGGGGTTGGGGGGATGGCACAGGAGAGTAGATAGGAGATTGTACTTTGCCAATGAACTGTAAGGTTTCTAGGTGATGGATGATGGGTGGGAGGTAGAATAAGGGTTGTTTTGAAGACGAGCCCAGCAATTGGATATTGTGGGGAAGGTGGGATCCAACCCACCTTTTTCCCTTCCAATTGGTCGATCACACACCTTTTCGGCTCATGGCACACACCTAGCACTTAGTAGAGTAGCCCTTCAGTTCATAGTCAGCATTAATGTGCTTGTTAACTATGGAGAATTCAAGATTCCCCCTTCCCCGATATGTTGCTCTCTCTGAAAAGGATACACTTTAGTTCCTAGTACTAAGTAACATTTTTCATATCACTTCCTTGGATCAAAAGTTTCACTTCTAGTTTTAACTGTTGTTTTTGTGCTTTGCATCTCATTGTAATGTTTTTTTTCTTTTCATCCTTGTACCAAGAAGGTTTGTTAAGGGAAGGGGAGGGTGGAGAGAGAAAGGGCAGTGAAACTTCTGAGTGGTCTACTAGCCTTCAGCATTTTTTTTCCTGAATACTGAACTACATATACCTACGTGTTTTTCTGCCTTTGTCTCATATGCCTTTGTATTTGAAGTCACCGCTTATCAATATATATGGTCACTTAGTTTGAGGATCTTAAGCTCTTCATAAAATGCCTTTGTGTTCATCATCTGCCACAGACATTGGCACAGAAGCCACAATTATCTTCACGGTGGTCTTCTTTGTTTATTTTCATCATGAACACTTCATGTCAACATGACCAAATATCTCATAAAATGATGTCTCTTGTTGCCCTTGGTCACAGGATAAGAACTGCAGAATTTGTTTCTCTAAGGAAAACCTTTGGGCCATTTTCATTGAACTGCAACTTCCTTATTCCTTATAGTTTCATTTGTACTAAGAATGTCAATATTGATATGGTTCAGTTCCTCCAGGAGTATTCCAACTCACTGGTTATTAGACTAAGAGCACACATTTACTCTCAGTGGTAAAATTGCTGTTGTTAGGTGAGCTCAGCCCTGTGGTTTTGTTTATCCGTTTTTCTGCCGCCAAAGCCAAATGGGGGAAATGCAGGACCAAAGACCATTTTGTATTTTGTGTCGTGGGTTGTCATGGCTCAAGAATCCATGGCCTAGTAGCCAGACTTACTAGAAAAGAGCGTCTTTGAATTTAGTGAGACCTTTCCTCAGCCAGCAGCTGCCTCTTGCCAAGACCATCCTCAGAGCCTTTCCAGTTTCATAGAACCTGCCAGAGCTTACAACAAGCAGGGCCAGGGCCACTTTCGGACCACAATTAGGAAAAACAAGATACTCATTTCAAAAATCACTTTTAAAGTAGAGCATTTTGACAGTTCAGAAAGGACTATTTTGAACTGTTGGAGAGCTAACTAGAATCCCCAAAGTCTGTGATAAAGTCAACAGCTTTCTCTAATTCCAAAACCTCCTAATCTCAGCATCTGACAATAATTAATGCTTAAATCAAGTTTATTGAGCTTTTCTGTCTCCTTTTCACTCCATCACTGCAAGGAAGTAGCAGATCCAAGATTTGAACTGAAATCCTAAGTCCAAATTCAGTCATGTTCCCCCCACACCAAACTGCTTCTTTCGTGTAACGTCCTGTCTAACCCTGACAGCGTTGAAGGAAGGGCCAGTTTGATGGGATTCATAGACACTTTAAATGATAGAATGTTAGAGCTGGGGCTTGAAGGGTCATCTAGGCCATTCCCTTCATTTGACTAGTGAGGAAACTGAGTCCCAGAATGGGGAAATGCTTTGCCTACAGTCACACAGTTGGGGGGGGGGGTAGTTCATAGAACCACAGTGACTACCCAGTCCTCACACTTTACACTATTGAGTGGTTCTTCATTTTTAATTTTTGGCATTGTTGTTGAATAAAGTTTGGTTTCTCTCTTACTCATTTTAAAAATATATGAGATGAACATTGTTTTTCTTTGTCCAAACACAAAACACAATATTCAGTCCGTTAAATGACTTTTTCTTCTGTGTCACTCGTGTTGTTGTTTTTTTCCAACTCAGAGGCTCTCAGTCAGAAACTCTTCCCAATCTCTGGTTTATATGTATGACTTTTGTCATTAATTTATAAATTTAATGACTTCTCTGACTGCCTTCCCGTCTTTGCTGGAAATCCGACCTTCTGCAAGAAGCCTTACCTGCTCCCTCTTCATGCTCGTGCCTTCCCTCTAAGATGAACTTTAATTTGTCTCCAGTCGTCCTTATCTGTATCTGGCCACTGGCCCCACATGGCTCTGGAGGAGACAGTGAGGCTGGTGACTTTGCCCAGCCCTCCCTCACTTAAATCCAGTTCACTTTCATGTCACAGCGTCGCCTCCCTGATGCTGTGGTCCTCTTCAGGAAGGAAGGATGTACAGCAGCAGTTCAGATGGATCCTTTGTAGAGCTTGTTTGTACATAGTTGCTTAGGCAGCTATGTGACACCACAGAGCCCTGGCCCCGGAATCAGTCAGGAAGACCTGAATTCAAATTCAGCCTCAGATACTAATTCTGTGACCCTGGGCAAATTGACTGATGAATGCTGTTTGTCTGTTTCCTCTTCTGCCAAATGATCAGGAGAAGGAAATGGCAAACCAGTCCAGAATCTTTGCCAAGAAGACCCCAGATGGGATCAGGAAGAGACAGATATGACTGAACCAACAGCTAAACAGTGCAGTTGTTGGCATGGCATTTTCTCTGTTGGAACGTGGTCCTTTTCTTTGTGTCTCCAGTGCTTGCCGTGGGATTGTTGTGGGATCATTGTGTTAGCCTGATGTGGAGGCCTGGGGCATGGAAGCTGCTTAGTCAGTGCTTAGAGACGGGACTGAATTTGCTGTGCTGCTCTTTCTTCCTCATTCACGGACTTATACTTAGGATGAGGTGCCCAGGAGTCCCATCAGGACGGCTTCAGGGTCTGAACAGTTAGGTTTCCAAAGGTCTGGTAAAGTAAGAAGGAAATGTCACATGTCTTCCTATGAAGTTGTTTTCCAGAATGAAGTTAGAAATCTTGTTAAGATGGCAAAGGAAAATGATGAGCATTTGTTTCTCTTGCTTATGTTTAAATATCTGGTGCGTGATTTAGAATAAGATTTGAAGAAACACAAATACCTTTATGCATTTAGGACTCACGGTGACCCCTAACTAGTCCTAATCTGAATCCTTTCCCTTGTTTTCCTTGAGATAGAAAACCTTTAATCATCCTGATGCACCTTGTTGCAGAAAGTCTCCCTCTCACCTCAGTTTTGGACACACTAAGACTATGTAAAGTCCCAATAACAGCCGTCAAAGCGCTTTCATTCTAGCAGCAAATCCTGTGTATTGAGTGACTTTTGTGTGCAAGGCATTGTTGTAGAGATCACGTCATGTCCTGCCGGCATAGCACTGTACCCAGCCTTTGCCTAAATCATCTCATCTTAGTCTCCTGACCGCCCTTTGAGGTAAGGGGAGCAGGCATGACCTCCATCACAGACATCAGAACTTGCCGGTGGCTGTGGCCAACGTATCGTGTTTAGACTTCACAACGATGTCTTCTGATTTAAATACAGTGTCTTTTCCATTCAGTTAGCATTGTGAATGCTCTTAAATGATGAACTAAGGAGAGAGCATTCTTTAGGCAGTCAAAAGCCACTGAAGATTTTGAATCTTGGGAATGAGATTGTAAAAATTGTCTTCTGGAACGAGTAATCTTTTAGCAGTGTATGTAACTGGAGAAGGAAAACAGAAGACAATTGGAATCATCTTGGCATGGTAAGGGTCAGAATTTGAATGACTGAGAGTGATATGATTCATATGTGTGTGTACACACATACTTAAACACATGTGTGTATTTGTGTATATGTAAGTATGTATAAATATACACATGTGGGCATACACCTTTGTGTGTACATATATTTGTATATGTGTAAATTGATTTAATTATCCAAAATGTTGATTGAATTACTGCTTAAGAACATCAGTCAGTCAAGGAGTATTCATTAAGGCTTCCTGCATGCCAGACACTCTGCTAAATGCTAAGGATACAGAGAAAGGCCTGTATATGTTCTCTACCCTCAGAAATGTTTCCATTCTACTGGGAAAGACAGTGCACAAACCATTGGGTGCATATAAAAATATATACAGAATGAATATAAGGAAATCTCAGAAGGCAGGTAGAAGTAGTTGGGCGAGAGCGGTACAGGGGGAGACCAGGCTCAAGGACCAGGAAAGGCTTCCTGAAGAAATTGGGATTTAATTTGATTCTTAAAGGAAGCCGGGAAAGTTAGGAGGCAGAGATAAGGAGAGCGTTCCAGGCATGGGAAGGCAGTCTGTGAAAAATCCACGGTATTGTGTGTGGACAGCAAGAAGGTCAGTGTGGCTACACCATAGGTTAAGTACAGGAGCATAACGTATAAGAAGACTAGACAGATAGCAAGAGGCTGGGTTAAGAACTTTAATGACCAAATAGAGGCTTTTTCTGCTTGCTCCTAGACGCAGGAGAGCCGGAGCTGGTGGAGTTGATTGAGAAGGGAGTTGATGTGGTCCCACCTGGGCATCTGAGTGGAAGGTAGTTTTGATGAGGCAGGAAGACAGACCAGAGATATATTGCTGTAGCCCTAGGGTGGTGGCCATGTGAGGGGAGAAAAGGGAGCCTTAATAAAAGGTGTAATACATCCAGAAGATGAGCACCAAGATTGTGAAGGAACTGGAGACCAGGCCGCCCACAGAGTGGCTGGACACACATGATATCTAGCCTGCAGCAGAAAAGAACTCTTGATGGACTTGAACTTGGTATTCAAGGCCTATGAAGTAGAGGAAAAATCAGAGTTGGTCTGCTTGTTCCCAGAGAACACAATGAGGAGCTGTGGCTGGAAGTTGCAGAGAGATATTTTTAGACTGGGCATAAGGAAAAGCCTCCTAATAACTAGAGCTATTCAGAAATGGAAAGGGCTGCCTTGGGAGGGAGTGGATTTTTCTTCTGGTACAAATTGGATGTCTATTTTGGAGGAATGTTGCAAAAGGGGTTCCTGCCCAGTCATAGACTAGAATTAGGTCTCTTCTAATTCTAAAATAATTCTTGCATTCGAGAAATATTGTGAAAGGAGTGTCAGTAAGATCTAGTAACTGCTTAAATGGGAGAAATAAGAACAGACAGCTCAAAAAGGACTATAAATGTCTGAGCCTGGTGACTAGGTGGATCATGCTGCCATTAATAGAAATCTGACCAGTTTGAGTGTAAATAGTAACTCCATGTTTATGTAGCATTTAAAATTTATAAAACATTTTGTTCCTATCAATTCTGTAAATTAGGAAATGCAAAAATTGTTTTCCCTGTTTTACATATGAGGAAACTGAGGTTCAGAGACATTAATGGATTTATTTAGAGTCACACATTTAGAAAACATCAGAACGAGAATTCCTGGAATCCACTGTAGCACACTGACTCTAAAGACAGGCTCATTTTAAACAAGCCGAGTTTGATGTGACAGTGATACATTTTTGGAACTGTCCAACAAGCAGTAAGAAATGCAGGCTGAGAACTCGGTGCTAGAGATAAGGATTTCTTCTCATCCAGGTAATGATAAAGATGGGTGTGTAAATGAGATTTCTGAAGAAGAGATGCAGGGTGCGTATGTTGCCTTCCCTTCTTCTGCTTTTCGTCTCTCACCTGGAGTATGCACAGAGGTGATAATTGAATTGTGAGAGTGCGTGTGCTTCTCTTTAAAGAGATCGTTGTAGATGGGAGGACTGAACTTTGAGGAAGGCTAGAGAAAGAATGAGAACCACTTCAGAGGCTGAGGTGACACAACCAGATTGTGGAATGTCACGGAAGTCAAGAAAGGACAAGTTTCCAGGAGAGAATGACGAACAGTGTCCAATATTTCAGGGATATCAAGGAAAAGGTGTCTGCATGGCAGTTTCCAGGGTAATGAAAAATGAATAACAGTAGGTATAGACCACTTGGTATAGAAGTCTGATGTGGAAGAAAAGAAATAGGACGAATGGGGGCAAAAGTGAAAGTCTATTTTTGTTTTTAAAGATGAGGGAGCCTGGGTATATTTGTGAACCACAAAAGAAGGAACCCATGTAAAGGCAGAGATTCCAGATGCTTGAAGGAGTAATTGTGATAAATGTTCCACATTCTGGGATGAGCAAGCATTTTAGAGATGGATCGAGATGGATGGGACATGGGAGTGGAGGGATTAGCCTTGGGAAGAAGAAAAGGGACCTGCATTCTTGAGCCTGGAGCAGAGGAAGAAAAAATGAGTATAAAAAACAGAACAGTTGTATTTAGCTCCCCTTCTCTCTTACTTAGCTAGTTTGGGTGGAAAAGTGGGCCCTAAGACGCTCCAACTACATTAAGTGATATCTTAGTGACTGTCTCAAAAGCAGCTAATGCACAGCTCTCCTTGGGCTAGAGCTTTCTGTGAAAAGGCAGAGATTTTTAAAAATCGAAGCTTAACAGGACCTCTTTTTTTCTTGTTATTTTGTCTTCCTTCCTCTTTCCCAACTCCTGCCCTCCTTTCTTTCCTTTCCTCCCTTCCATCCTTTCTTCCTTTCTCCCTTTCTTCTTCCTTCCCAACTCCTTCCATCCATTCTTCCTCCCTTCCTTTCTCCCTCTCTTCCTTCCTTTCTGCCTTCCTTCCTTCCTTCTTACTAGTTTTCCCTGTGTTGCCCAAACTAGAAGTCTAATAACCACTCTTGGATCTGTACCCAGTGCTGACCAATATGGAAGCTTTACCTTGCCCAGTTTTTCTGACTCAGGCCTGTTTTTACCCTCCTCAGGCAACCTGCTGATTCTTCCTCTCTCAAGGGCTCACCATACTAGTGCCAGACCTGGAGTGGACACTCTTTTGGCTTTAACCCCACTTTAGTTCACTTAGTTCCGAACCTAAGAAGTTCACAGGTTCTTGGCCTTCCCCAGAAACAGGCATTAAAAGATTGTGTGTGTGTGTGTGTCTGTGTCTGTGTGAATATAATAAAAGAAGTTTTTAAGCAGGATATAGAGAGGTTTCTCTAAAACATACTAAAATTGTAGATCTTTGTGGATATCTGCATTTGGAAGATAGCCCATATAGTTGGAATCAAAGTTGTATTCTGTTTCTTCCAGTCCTGAGGCACCCCCACCCCCAGAGCCTGCCTGGGAAGAAAAGCAGACCAGTGTGCTGCACCTGACTGGCGTGGACTTTCGGGAAGCCCTGAAGAAAAAGAAGCATGCTCTGGTCATGTTCTATGCGCCCTGTGAGTAGATGGGGGGGTCTTGACATGAAGTTAGTGTGGAACAGGAAAGCAATGGGTGCTGGCCTCTTAATTTATCTGAAAAAGAGCATCTCTGGACCAGAGGCAGAGGCTGAGAGATTCTCTGGGCACACGGGACTTTCTTGGGGTTTGCAGCCCATTAAAATTGGAAAAGACCTTAGGAGATGAGCTCATCCAGTTCTTTCGTATTATAAATGATAAAACTGAGCTCCAGAGAGGAGAAGCGATTTTGTCCGTGGTCATACAACTAAGGAATGACTTGAATCTGGTCTCTGTACTCAAAATCCAGTGTCTTTCCCCTACTTCGTGACCTGGAACACTTGTACCTTATCAGTCCATTGCACAGAAGAGAGTTACCTAATCTAGTCTTAAAGATGGCCAGAGAGAGAAATTGCCTTTTCTCACCTGTTCAGTATCTCACAGAGTCCCATTTGTTGGGAATCCATCCATTGTCTAACTTAAATCTTTCCTATTTATGGCAGACAGCTTAGGCAGCCACCCTCCTAGCAGGCCACTAACCTTCATATTTCCCTTTCTTCTCCTCTCTTTACTTAGGCACTAATGTGAATTACTTCCATTCCCAAGTCCGTGATGGCCTAGAAAATGTGAATAATACCCCTCCTTCTGAATAGTGCCATCTCTCCCTCCTCCTTCCCCCCACCCTCCTGAGTCCCTGTGGGTAGAGCAGCTGCCACGTTGCCTCTCCTCACTTCCCATGAGAGTCTGGTTTTAATCAAAGACTAAGGGTGGGCCACAATTCTGCTCTGACGCTGATATTTGTGACTTTGGGTTTTTGTGCATTCCCATTTCAAATGTTAATTGATATTTAGCAGAAAAGACCCTAGGATTTCCTTCTTTTCTCTCACCTTTCTCTTTCCCCAAGTTACAGCTCAGCCTAATGGAGTGAAAGTAATAGAAGCTGAGGTCCATTGGGAACCCTGGGGGTGTGGTGCTCAGTGTAGTAACAAGCTGACCCAGTTGTCATCAGCCCTCCTTTAGGGGCCCCACTGCCCCTAACTACCATCTAGAACATCTTTCTGAGGCTTCAGCCGCACTCACTGGGAGGCTTTACCTGCGGAAATTCTGTCAGCTCAGCAGATGCAGAATCTCCATCTGACGGTTGATGTAGTAAGTCAGGACCCTCCCTCTCTATCTTTGCCGTTTCCCTTTCAAGCTATCTCCTGCCTGTAGGACTCCTTCAAAAGTGCTTAGTCCTTCACTGCTGTTGTTTCTTAGGATCTGAGAATGTCTTCAGCAATGTAAATACAAAGGAAGAAAATTAACTGTATAATTACCCCTTCTCATACACGCGTATACACATGTACACACACGCATGCACACACACACACCACACACACACACACACACACACACACACACACACACACACACCCCTACCCCTCAGCAAAGATGGATTCTTTCATCTCTTCAAGGTCAAGGTTGCTCTTTATAGTCACAGTTTGGAAATTCTGTTTTTGTTTTTATTTTTTCCTCTTTCCACTTGCATTATAGTGATTGTCTAGATTGTTCTCCTGGTGTTGCCTGTTTTACTTTGCTTCCTATCAAAGTCTTTATTTTAATTTATTATAGTGCAAGTCATAGTCACAGTCCTGAGTCGGGTTGTGTAGCCACTCCTCCAAGACAGCGACTTTCCTTCTAGTTCTTTGCTCCTGTGAAAAGTGTTTATGTCAATATCTTGGGGTACGTTGGGCATTCCTTTTTATCCTCAACCTCTATGGAGTGAGTATCTGCCTAACAGCGAGATCTCTGGGTAAGAATGTCTGGCCGTCTCAGTCACTTTCTTGGCATTATTCCCAAATTCTAGAATCATCAACTAGGCGATCTTCCGCTTTTCTAATAGTGCATTAATAGGCCTGGCTTTTCATGGCCGCTCCATCATTGACCGTTCACATCTTTTATCGTACTCATCAGCTTCCTGGGAGTAAAATTTATCATTAATGGCTTCAACTATATTTTCATATAGTTGTTGGCAGTTTGCAGCTCTTTGGAGCACTTTGTTCATGTTCTTACAGTGCAAGTCATTGCCCTTTGATCTTTAAGGAATAATTTTGGATGGCATATATTTGCATTCATTCCCTATGTACCTTAGATGTCAAGCCCTTATCAGAGATAATTGGTGCAAAATTTTTTCCTGCTTGTCCACTTCCCTCTTTATCCTAGTCACATTGCTTTTATGGTGCAAAAACGATTTAATTTCATAGAACCTAAATTCTTTATTTTGCCTTTTGTGATCACCTTTGTCTCCAGTTTTCATTAAGAATTCTCCCCTTAATTGTACCATAAAAAAACCATAAGAAGTGATTCATATACTGTTCAGGACTATGGGAGAGAAAAGAATTCTTGTTTCTTCCTTCTTTTAACACAGTAGTAACAGCCTTTCTCTTTGTTTGTACCTTTGATTCACTTTTTGGTTTCTCCTGGGCATTTTTAAAATGCGCAGAATAGATCGATACAAAGATAGATTGAAAGAAATCAAAAGCCATTCCCCAATGGATAAGTGGTAAAAGGATATGAACAAACAGTTCCCAAAAGAATGATAAATTATTAACATTATGAAAGAATACTCCGGATCACTAATAATAAGAGAATTGCAAATCATGACAATCCTGAAGTTTCATCTCCTGCCCAGCAGATTGGTATCGATGAAGAAGATGGGAATAGTCAATGTTGTAGTAGTTGGAATTGTAACTAGTGCTCCTGTTTCAGTAAGCAATATGGAATTATGTAAATTATATGAATAAACTATGTGAATAAATTATCTGTATCATTTGGCCCAGAGATTCCACTGCTAGGCATATGACCCAAAGAAGAAAACTGACATATTCACAAAATATTTCTAGGAAGACTTTTTGTCATAGCAAAGAACTGGAAATGAAGTAGATGCCCATTATTGGGGGATAGCTGAGTATGTGTTAACATGTAATGGAATAGTCCTGTGCAGCAAGAAATGGCAGTATATGAATACAGAAGACCACAGAATGATTTACATAAACTCACTGAGAATGAAGCAAGTAGAACCAAGAAAACGACACACATGTTGGCCATAACAACATGGATGGAACAACAACGAATACAAAACAATTAAAGCAAAAAACCATGGACCCAAAGAAAAGAAATGAGAAGATGCCTCCCCCTGCCCCCTTTTGCCAGGGGGGAGGGAGCGGAGGGGGAGGCCACAGGTGTATAATGTGACATCTTTTGAGATTTTTTTCAATATATTGATCAGTTTTACTGATTGTTTTTTCTTTTCCTTTTTTGTCTTTAAAAAATATTTTTGTTATGTTGGATGGCTCTCTTAGAGGGTTTGGGGAGGGAACTAAGAATACAGGGAGAAACTTAGGTGATATAAAGGCAACATATATCTTTTTTTTTTTTTAAGAATTCTTTCCCAGCCATACCTGTTAAAGGTTCTTGATCTGGTTCTTCTCTTGTTTTTTAAAAATTGCAGTCATTTCGAAAGGACTGTGGCATATAATGTAAGATGTTCTAAACCCGATTTCCACCATGCTGCTTTCCAGTCTTCTCAGCAGTTCTTGAGCAACAGGGAGTTCTTCCCCAAGTGATTTACATTCTTGGGTTCCTCCGGTACTAGGCCCAGTAGAGTCTGAGTCATCCTTATCTAGTCTGTTCCACTGATTCGCTTTTCTATTTTGTAAACCCACTATCAAGTAGTTTTTATGATTAACACTTTATAGTATAATTTGAGGTATAAAAGTTCTATTCCCTCTTCATTCCTACTTTTTTTTCATTGTTTCTCTTAAGATTCTAGATTTTTGTTATTTCTCCCAGTGAATTTTTGTTATTATTTTTATCTGCCTTTATAAAATGTTCCCTTGATAGTTTGTTATAGTACTAAATCTATACATAAATTTAGATAACATTATCATTTTTATTACATTGGTGAGGCCTGGCCATGAGTACTGAAAATCTCTCTAGTTATTTAGTTTCATTCTTTATTTCTTTCTCACTATAAAACGGTACCTTGTGCCCTCTGATTTATTAGCATATTTTAAAGACTGAGAATTTTAGCCAAGATATCATGACTGCTGTATCGGAGAGCAAGGGTCCCCTAGGATCTAGATAAGGTACAGACCCTGCATTATCAGGCTTTGGGGTGATATCACTACTCACTGTCAACAGACAATCTTTTAAAAATACAAACCAAACTTGTCTTAGTCAAAAAAACCGTCAACAAATTCATATTCAAAGAGAGTTTGTCAAGCACCCGTCTTGTATAGTGTAACTTAATATCAAAGGAGCCACAAAGAGCTTAGACTACTGTAAGGAGAACAAAAAAATACACAAAATAATGATGCTACGAAAGAAGAGTAAGGCAAATGCATACAAAAGTAGCAGTAACAATGCCAGAAGAAATCTTAGGAAAGAAAACGCATTTCTGGCTGGGAAGACTTTGTGGAAAGAAAGATGTTTGATGTGTGATTTAAAGACTAGCTGAGATGAGTGAGGCTACTCTTTCTATTCATTGAGAGGGTCCCCAATACATCTGTCTTAGGACTGAGTCTCCAGCTCCCACAGGTCACCCAAACTTTCTTCTGCTGTTTGGCAAAGGCAGATAGATGACAAAATTCCCACATAGTCGACGCCTAAAGAGCACCTGCTTCACTTCTAATCTCCCACCAAAGCTTAGCCTGAAGTTCAGTCTGTATAGGGCAGATGGTGCCACTACCCAACTTGTGCCCAAGGACTATGCCCTCTCCCCCAAGCCTGTCATTTCTTTTACTGCTTTATTTTGATCCCTCATAACCAAAAGTTGAAATTTTCTATTCATTCAATGGTTCAATACCATCTGTGGATAAATGTTCATTTGATTCTGCAGTGTAATCATTCATTTTCTTTCTTTTTCTCCCTTCTTTCTTTTTCTCTCCTTCCTTCCTTCCTCCCCAACCTGTATTAATTTCTTTTCTTTTTTCTTTTTTCTCCTCTTTCTTTCTCTCCTTCCCTTCCTACTCCTCCCTTCTGATTCCTTCTTTCCTTCCTCATTTTTTCTTTCTTTCTTCCTTCCTTTCTTTGTATTTGTCTGTAATATCAAAGGGAAGAAAGAAACAATAAAAGGTTATTGACCTGGACCCTGTGGTCTGAATTAAAGTTTATCTTTGAAATCTCTGTGAGTAAAGATTATAATAAGCAATTAAGAATATAAGCAAAATTATAAGAGGAATGCTCACCCTACTTAAAGGAACAATTTTTTCGGGCCCTACTCATTAGCACAGAGTTTTATTTTATGTCAGATACAAATTTTACCTGCGAACGGTAAGAGGTCCATAAGGATATCTATTTGGCAGTATTTTGTTAACTCTATAATATTTTCTGTTCTTGAAAGTAGTAAAACCATACTAAGAGATAGCATGATATAGGAGAAAAAGAATTTACCATGAAGTCACACAATCCCAGGTTCAAATCCTATTTCCAACACTTGCTAGATGTGTGGCCATGGATCAAGTCACTGTCCCATTCTGGATCTCAGTTTCTCTTCTGTAAAATAAATAAATGAAAAAATATTTGTTAATCACTTACTATATTTCATATGTTCGCCTAAATGCTGGGGACATAAATATAAAAGCAAAGGCAATTCTTGCCCTCAAGCACCTTATATCCTAATAAAGGGAGACTACACATATAGGTGAGCCATAGCAGATTGAGCTGGGGGAGAACCTTAGTATGGAAAGTTATAGTGATGGGAAATATAGCCATAGGGAAATAGATTGATATACCCTTTCCTGTAGTGGTGAGAATATTGATTTGATTATGACTCCAGAACTAGAAGTCAGAGTGGGGAGTGGAGCTAAGAGCAATGTAAAGTGGCTACCAAAATGAGAGCTAGGGAGTAAAGTGAACTGGGTTTGTGGCTTTCTAGCTATAGTAAACCATAGGAGGAACACGCCAATAAGCAATATAATAGTATTGTCACTCTCTATTTCATTGGGTTGTTGGGGAAAAAAGCACTTTGCAAACCTTAAAGGATGTATATAAAGGTGATTTTATCATTAAATTTTTTTTAATGCTCTTTAATTCTCGATTTTCATTAATCCAGCCCATTCTGCCACTCAGGTCAGATTATTGGTATTTTACTATAATTATTGTTCCAGTGTAAGAACCATCATTTTAAAGATTATCTTCCCTCCCCCCCTCCAATAAATAAAAGTTCAACATTCAGATGCAGCATCCTCCTCCCTTCTCCTTCAGACTTTTGGGCAAAACACAAAATCCCTAGACTGGGGGCAGACCTTAAGAGGTCATCCCATCCATTTTACTATTTCTGGGCAGGAAATGACCTCCACCAACCCATGGAAGTGAGGCATCTCTCCTGTTCCCAGGTTGGCTTATGCCCAGAATTCAGCTTTAAAATTGTATCAGATTTTTAATTTGGCATAAAATACTTTAAAATATTATCTTTTTTCTTCCTCTAAATGAAGAGGAAATAGGAATCCCCTTAAGACTAGTCAGAGTGCCATTTTCTCTCTTACAGGGAATTAAATTGGCTCTTACTCTTAGGGAAGAGAAACCAAACATGAGTGCATTGCAAGGGGCCTTTCCCATTTGCAGACTTTTATTAAGATATGTTCTCATTATCAGGGAAATCCTGTTTCAGCTCTCCTTAACAGTATCAGGGCAACTCATTGAAATAGCTTGTTTTCATCAGTTAAAGTCAACAAATATAGTGTCCTGAGAAGTCTGTCTGGACACTGAAGAAGTCTGACATTTCCCTCTGACAGCCTCATCAGCTTGTTCTTATCAAACACTGTAGCACCAATGCAATGTTTACAGCACCCATAATCACAGTATAAACCTCGATCATTGTGACTATAAGTATGGCATGACTTTTGATCACACAATATACCAAACTCTCCAGATAGAGGACAGGACTGAAGCACGTATTTAGACACCAGAAAACCGAATCCCAAAACCAGTAAGCCAGAGTACCAAAGATATTCAGAAGCCATAATAACACTGAGAGCCACAGCATTCTTTAGCCTACCCACAAACCAGTATAAGATCAGTATTTACTCTTAAACCTCTCTTATCTCCTTGCCTAAGTGTCTTTTCCCGCCACTACCTGGCTAGCTTTGACCAGCTTCCCATGGGCTCTGCTTCCCTTCAGCAAACTCCTCCCACCACAGGCTCCATGTGACCACATTCAGCCTATCAGGGGGCAGAGTTTATCTTCACAGCATTCAGCAAATTTCCTCCATGACAGGCTCTGTGTGATTATATTCAGTCTATCAGGGGGCAGAGTTTACTTTCAAAGCAGAGGAGGTCTTCAGACTCCCCTCCAGGTCCCTTAAGGGGAAGGGAAGATCTTTAGATTCCCATTCTCATTACATTTGGGCCCAAGATCTTTCATGTCCCTTACATAGCAAAAATACCTGAACAGTAAATGGGAGTTTAGGGATAACTGGTTGAAAAACTGCTGTCAGCAGAACTTTGCAACAATGTAACAGGGATAATAGGAAAACTTTGCAAATAAAACAGTAGCTTAGGGTGGGGGCTTGGGTAGAAGCATCCCATCCTCCCCCCTCAAAAGAATGGGGCTCAAAATCTTGGGGTAAGGTGCAAAGGTCTCTTCTCCAGAGCTACTTCAAGCTGAAATTGGACATAGACCTGTCCCTGCCCCAAAAGTTCCCATTTAAGAGTTCAGTTCTTTAGCTGTCATCCAGAGCTTGGTCAATGCCAGAAGGTCCCATTCGAAAGATCACTTCTCTAGCTGGCATCTGGAGCTCAGTCAACACCAGGTCCAGAGCTCAAGTCCAGAGGTGGCACCAGGTCCAGTCATCAACAGGAGGTGACATCCAGCTTAAGCGATCAGGCATCTGCAGGTGCAGGATACCAATCCTGTAGAAAACAAATCTTGCAAACAAGTTTAACAGACAAAAAACCAAAAAGACAAATATAGGGGGAGTATATGGACTCATTATCATAACCTCATTCACAGGAGAATATATGACACTGTCTTCCTCGCTCTGTTCCAGTGACTTGATATACTGCCACAAGTTCAGCACATTGACCACTTCCACCTATCCCAGCACTTCCTTTAATCTGAGTCCCCCTGAAGGTGTGACAAACTTGGATACGGAGATCTGTGGGGGCGGTTCTCACTTCTCTATTCTGTCTAACATCAAGCCCATTTTCTTTATACATTTTGTATAGTTCATTAGTTGGAATACCATCAATTTTTCTAAAATCAAGCCCTGCCCTCAGTAGAGCAATAAACAGTTTTTTTTTCTTGGCAATTGATTCTGATTTTGAATCCACCGGCTTTTTACTCCTCTCTAGAGGAAATTTATCATTTTACCATTCTCCTAAGTCACTTAGCTGTGAAATCTTATCCAGCACCTCTGAAAGAGGGTGTCCTGTTTAACCAGTTAGTAGAGTCAGAAGTAGGTGCTTGTAAGCAGGGGGAGCTGTCTTCACCATGATATTTCTATGAGGATCTGCTAAATGGATTTCATGATACATATCTGCATCTCCAACCACAATAGCAGTTTTTATTATTTCTTTGAAGTAATTGACCACTTCCTCATGCAGTCTCTAAGTATAGAAACAGCAGGATACGTTCTATTGCATCCAGCAGCAGCTAAAGCTAACAGATTGGTCGTATTGTTACCTTCTGCCAAATGAAAGTCTCTAAAAGCTTGCTAGACAAAAAGATTCTGGAAATACTTGTAAATTCCAAGTAGTCCACTCTACCTATCACTACACCAGCAGCTCCTTCATCACTGATTCTTACCATCCAAGACACTAAGAATTCTCCCATCCTTTGGGTCAATCTACTCAAAGTATCAGTAATCTCCTGTTGAGTGAAATTCTCAAGTATCTCCTTAAAATACTGCTTGGCCTCCCTGACTCTCCTGCCTTCTCAGTATGGCGCCAGCTTCTGCCTCTGTAAAAGCTTACTCACAAAGTAATATATCACTCTGTAATACTGTATCACTCTCCTGGCATCTGTTGTCATAGCAACTAGGCTCAGACTCTACCTGTGAACTTTCCTCTTGTTACTTTTTTTCTTCTTTTTCCGAGCAAAATTTACAACAGTTCTCTCTCCTTCCACTTGATATTCAGCTTGCTCTTCTAAAGGAGGGCTCGAATTCTGGCACTTAGCTAACTCTTGTAACAGCTTGTCTCTGCTTTTACACACAATATGGTAGCCTGTCAGTAAAGCCCAGCGTCTTCTGCTCAAGGCCTCCAGCTCTCTCCCAGGTTTTATTGGGATTCTTTGCAATCATGTTTCTAAATCTCTAGGTTCTCCCTGCTGTAACCTCAGTTCCCAGTTTCACAGAGCCCTGTACTTTTAGACCACTCCCTTGCTAGGGAGGTATAAGGAAAATCCTCCCATCCTGGAATAGCCATTTCTTCTTCTAAATCCCTTCTGTCTCTAACTAGAAGTCTGATATGATATTTCATGATCCCATCCTCGTGACCAAATGTAGTGCCAATGCCATATTTACGGCTCCCATGTTCATGATAAAGACCATGACTAGAAATATCCCATGATGTTCCATTGCAAGATATACCAGATTCTCCTGGTAGAGGACAGAACTGAAACATTTATTTAGACACCAGAATATCGAATCCCAAAACCAGTAAAATTCCATCCTAGTACCAAAAATGTTCAGAAGCCATGATAACACTGAGAGCCACAGTATCCTTCAGCCTTCCCACAAACCAATACAAGATCAATACCTACTCGCAAACCTCTCTATCTCCTGGCCTGAGTATCCTTTCTCTCTCTGACCATCTGGCTAGCTCTAACTCCCAGCTTCCTGTGGACTCTGCTTCCCTTCAGCAAACTCCTCCACCCCAGCCTCCATGAGACTCTATTTAGCCTATTAGGGGATAGGGCTTCTTTTCATAGCAGGGGTGCTTTCTCTGGGCTCTGCTCCACCCTTTAGCAAACTCCCTCCGTGACAGGCTCCATGTGATGACATTTAGCCTATTGGGGGCAGAGTTTACTTTCAGTACAGGGGAGGTCTTCAGACTCCCCCTAGGTCTGTTAAGGGGCGGGGAAGGTCTTCAAATTCCCGTTCCCATTACAAATGAACATCCACCATGAAACAGGAAGACTTAGATGGGCAGTGGAGGATAAAGTGGCACAAAACCTAGTCATTCCCACTCCCCATGAGAAACTGTATAGTCTGAAGGTAAAGATGGAGACTTAGGGGAATGGGGGAAGGGTGCTTATTTGCATTTAGCTCTCAACCATGAAAGACTCCAAATAGGAACAGAATGACAAGATTCCTTTCTGGAAAAGGAGAGGCGCCTGTAGATGCCAGACAGTCACTTGGATGTGGACGCTGGTATTCTAGATCCATCCATCCCCCTCCTTATCTTCCAGCCTTGTAGGAAGAAATAGATTTCCTGCTAGGACAGCTATAGGGTAAAGGTAGTGAGAGAGGGTACCTGGAATATCTGAAATTATGCCCTTCTAAAAGCTGGTGCACAGTCTGACTACCACCCCTGGCCTGGCTCTTTCCTCAGGGGCTATCAGAACCAAATCCCTTAACTTGAGAGGTGGAGATTGGCTAGACATATTTGATGAATATCTTTCTAGGACTGTTTGGAAAGGAGATAAATTTCGGCACCATCACTGTAAACAGAAAGAACAGTAATTGAGAGCAGATGGTCCCATTCCCAGCTGGGCCTCACTAGTCATTTGTGAATGGAGAGCATGACCAGTTGCCTCACCAACCCCTTTGCAGAAGAAGGAGGGTTTGCATCATGTTTGGAAGATCTTGGATGCACATGTGCCCTTCCTTGTGAAAATATTAGTACCTAATAGCACCCTGCAGCTATGAAGACGTTGGCTTTTGCTAAGAAGAGGAAGATAAAGCAAGAATCTTTTAGGGCAGATCTCTTGGCGGTCCTGCCTCTAGTTGTCAGCAGTCTGGGCTTTAAAAGGCCCCCAGGCAAGAGTGGCCCTGTCCTCTTCGTGGGTGCTTTGAGATGCAGGGAAAGGAATACCCACAAATCCTGAATTAATCTTTATAGACAAAGAGATGCAGACTTGTTAAAGACTGGAGCCAGCAGAGGCTCAAGGAGGGACTGGGAGACAGTCCTCGGAAAGGCAGAGCTTCTTTACTTAAATTGAACTCTTTTTTTTAGTTAACAAGCATCTATTTTCTCTTCCCCCTACTCCCACTGAAAAGAAAAATGGAGCACTCCTAACAGATACGGCATCCAGCAAAGCTGCTTCCGACAGTAGCCATATCCAAAGTTGTGTATCTTAGACTGCCCCTTGAGTTAAGGCAAAGCCTTCGTAGGCCATTGAGGGTTCAGGACGCCCATCTGATCTCCAGCCTCTCCAACCCAGATGTTGTCTTGGGAGGGTCTATACCAGCCGCCTCCTCCTGACTCTGTCATCTCTCTTCCTCTCTGGTGCAGGGTGTCCACACTGTAAAAATACAATCCCGAACTTCACTGCCACCGCCGAACTCTTCAAAGACGACCGCAAGGTAAGGATGGCCCTGTCTGTTTTGTCTCCACCCTTGAACTCTGTTCTCCCCTCTGTGTTTGTTCTTTTCTATAGGGGAGCCTATCACATCTCTGCAGAGGGGGCTGGCTTCTGGGCATTTTTGTCACCAGCTGCTTCACTTTAGGGTTCTCTTGGGAAGGACCAGGTTTACAATCCAAAGACAGTGAGAGAGGAACTGGGAGAGAAGAGGAAAAGGGCTGGGATCAATGAAGCCTCATCGTGCTTAGGCCAGAGGCACTTGCAGCCACAGCCTAATGAAGCATAACATTAACAAGTTAAAACTGCAGATTAGAATATATTGAGAGGAGGGAGAGGGAGCCTGGGCACAGTAACATGTCCCTGACTCAGCTCTGATTTCTGTTTTGTATGTGAAGAAATCAGAAATGGGTGGCGTGGTGAAACACGGCGTGCCTCTGGAGAAACTGCTCCCCAGAACAGCTACAGTGCTCTGTGGGGACCCCATGCCACACACTTCCTGTGTGTGGTCCTGAGTTCAGGCAGCTGTGTATGCTGAGTAAAACCAATGCGCATTCAAACTCACAGTGAAAACAGAAATGAAACGTCTCCCCTGTATACTTCTGTGTTGATGAAACAAATACATCACTTCTACTGGTCTAGTTGTCCCATGGCTTTTCTGTACCACTCTGCTCCATTATTAGCCAGAAATCTCGATGACCAGAGGAAAAAAACACCACACTTATGGCAGAAATTTGCAGACCAATGACTAGGCTATCCCAGTCTGGAAAATGGGTTGTATTTCAAAAGTTCATTTGTAAATTCTTTGCTTGGCGCTTAGAACACACTCTTCTATAGAAATAATGTTCTATAAGAGAGCTTCCCGAGATAATCCCCAAAAGCTAATCTAACACTGCATGTAGCTGAAATGTTGTACACATTTACAACGAAAAACATTTTTTAAATATTGTAAACAGTTGCTACAGTTCTGCCACATTGTTACAGACTTAACTTGGCAATGTAAACACCAAATATAAAAATTATTTCAATGGGCAAATGCCTCCTACGATCATTGTCAGTATGTGTGAATGCCAAGGACAAACCCGTGCACACTTTGTACTTGCTGTTCCAGGCCGAAGCCTGTCACCCTATTGTCTGGGGCAGTAATTAGGCAAGGATGGCCAGGCGTTGGTTTGTGTGGCGGCACCCTAATGGAGGCCAGTTCCAGGGAGGTTAACCAAAGAGGAAGAGATGACAGATATTGTAGGGTCACAAGTCCAGGAGATGAGAAAATCAGCAGAAGTTGCTTTAGCAAGTTAAATTAGAAAACTGTTGTGGGACAAATTAATTCTAATCTGTCTTATTTTATGTTCCCTGCTAGACGTAGACAGCCTGGGGGCCACAGCTATTCATTATGGGGACAGGGGAGTCATGGGCTTTCAGTTGAAATTTGATTCCAGACTGAGATGGGACAGAGGTGTTAGCATTACCGAATCGTATATCCCTCAGCATGGGTCTTTTCAGCCTCCCTTGGGACCCAGATCAATGAGTTATTGGTAGTGTAAGTCTTGAATTTTTACTGGAACACAGAGCTGGGTTCCCAGGATGACTCATTTGGACTCTGCCTTTCCCAGTCTATCAGATAACGGGGTGGAGGCAGAAGGCAGAAATACTTGGTATTATGGTTCTCCTATACATACTTCTCATGTTCTGTAAATCACCAGATAAAGAGAAAGAACCGTTCAGCCAGGGAAAGCAGAGTTCAAGGAGACAGATTCGGCATAATAAATACATCTTGATTTTGTCATAAACTAGAATCTTGAAGGTGGTGTTCGGTCGTTTCAGTCGAACCTGACTCTTCATGACCTCCAAACTCATTTGGAGTTTTCTTATCAAAGATACCAGAGTGGTTTGCCATTTCCTTCTCTAGTTCATTCTACAGATGAGGAAACTGAGGCAGAGAGGGTTAAGTGACTTGGCCATGGTCACACATCTAATAAATTTCTGAGGCTGAATTTGAACCCAGGTCATCCTCACTCCAGGCCTGGTACTGTATCTAGCTGCCCCAAACTTGAAGGTAATGGGAATAAATGTGGATTTTACTGTGTTCCTTCTCTTTAGATGAGATAACATTGATATAGAACAGATGCCAGAAAGAGTGCTAGCCAGTCTAGGGGCAAGGAGGCTGTGGAATTAACACAGACAGGAGAAGATGACAACATGAGGTGAGACAGGCTTCCTGAGAGAAGTGAGGGTCATTGTCTTTTCCCACAGGTTCTCTAGCTACATCATCTACCCTGCTGGTTTAGGATGAGGAATACTTGATGAGACAATCAGGAAATGGTTTTTTTCTTTTTATTTGTGATATATAAATTAACAGTCCTTTCCATCAGTTCACTCCTGAAGTAGATGTCCTATATTAATAGAACCTTAGTGCTAGAAGGGTCCCTAGAGACCAGCTCATCCAACCCTCTCCTTTTGGAGTGGAATAACAAACCCAAAGAGGCTGGGATTTGACCAAGGTCACAGTGTTCGTCACCAAGCTGGGACAATACCCAGGTTTCCTGAGTTCTGGTTCAGTGTGCTTTTCTCTACCTCTTTCAGCCTTAATTTTATTTTTATCTCCAGAAGCCTGTCCCCACTCTTTCCCTCAATCAATATGCAGCTGGTTATTCACTTCCATTTTCATAGCCAAAGTCAATATCAGCTCCTGCAGAGATTTATTTTACTGAATCAATAAAGCTGCATGTGGCAGTACATATTTTAGCAGGGGCACTCCCACCACTGAGAGTTAACTCGGCTTATTCAGGGCCTCAGCCGATGAGAGATACAAGAGTAGAAGGACTTTAGGGCCCTTGGAGTAGATAGATTCCTGGAGGGGGCAGTGAAGGAGGCAGAGGTTTGGGGGAGGAGGGGTCACTCCACACACATAGTCCCAGCTGTGGGTTGTGTGGAGTGGGGATGCCATGGCCTTTGCCTTCCTCCCAGCGTCCCTAGAGGGACTCAGAGCAAAGGCTAGACCGGATGATCTCTGTCAGCCTCTCCAGTGCTAGGAGACTGGTTCTGTGATCAGTTTTCGCTGTGTGGACAGATGCAAAAAGCAGGCAGGTATGCTGCCTGGACAGGTCAGGCTTGCAGAGGGAAGTTACCGTCTGTACGTTTTGTACCGCGGGTAAGTGCAAATTAGGAGGAGGCATCGTGGGGGCTTTGTGTGTGTTTGACGGAAGGAGAAGACAAGTTTGCTGCCTTATTCCAGAGGGTCCAAGGAGGTTTCCTGAATAAAGTAAAATGTCACGAACTGTTGAAATCTGAGGAGGCTGGCGGCTTATCTCTCTTAAAAGCAGGGGATGTGAGCCAGCTTTTGCAGCCACAAGCCGCACTTGATTACGCGGCTGCCACTGTGTTTTGAAATTCAGAATAGATTTTTTTTAATTTAGTAGATTTATAAAATTGTATACGCCTCATACTTCAAACAGGAGTACAAATTAAATGCATAATTTAAACATGAATATAGAGAAGAACAAGCAGGAGCTATTAGGTCTAAGGACACTTGTCAGATACTCGAAAGCTGTGCTGAAGGAACAGCTTCATCAGCCCAGTGTCCCCAGCCTCTTGTTAGGTAGTCAGTGCCCCCTCACAAGGGTCAGTGCTGTGGGGGTGGCTGCGTTGTTTTATGGGGGGCTCACAGGCTGCCGTTTCCCCACTTGGGTGCATAATTCAGAAATGCTGTAGAGCCTGGATTGTCTCAGAAATTACATGTCTCTATTAATGGGAGAACAGAACAATAATAGCAAGTGACGGCTCACATTTGTAGAGGGTTTGTTTTGTGTCAGACACAATTATGATCTCCTATGATCCTCATAACAGCCCTGGAAGGAAGATGCTGTTTTTATCTCCATTTTACAAATGAGGAAGCTGAGGATAAGACTGGGTAAGTGACTTGCCCAAAGTCACACAATTAGGAAGTGTCTGAGGCCATATTTGAACTCAAGTCTTCCTGACTCCGGCCAGGTGTTCCACGCCCTGTACCACCCGGCTGCCCCAGTAATGACTATCTGGCATGAGGTCAGTGATTTATCTCTTAGCTGGTACCCTCTGAACTGAGCGTGCTTTGACCATAGCTGCTACCACCCAGAAAATAATGTTTCTCCCTGGTCCTAGACACTGAGTGAGCCTTCAGGAAACAGTGATTGATTAGGATTGGAATGGTTATTTTCTCCTGGGAGGGAAGCCTCGGCAGATTTATAAAGAGTAGTTCAAAAGCTCTGAATCTTAGTTAGCAACTAACCTGAAGGTCTCAGGTCCCACAGAGTGAATGAACTCTCTGCTCACAACTTCCTCTCCTTCCTTCCTCACTCTCCTTTTCCTTCTCTCTGCCCCTTTCCCCAATTTCCTCTTTAATTGGCTTTAATGTGGAAGCACAAAAACAATTTTAGTTCTTAATGTCACATGCTACCTCTTCTTCATTTTAAAAACAAGTTAAGCTAAGCCCTTTACATTTTCCTCTTTAGAAATAAGAAAAATCTACCTCATTAAAGTTGCTTTTTGTTTATATATGTTTTCTTCCTTGGGGGTCAGTGATATTTAATTGAAAAAAATTATTTTTAGTGATTCTCTAAGGATAATATAAGGGGAAACTTCCCAACTTATAGGATATCCTGGAAAGCGAGAAAATAGGAGGCAAGTGGACAAATAAAAGAACTTGGAAAGCTGTAAAATCCTTTTACTTAAGAGAGCTCTTGGAATATGGGAGACTCCCATCTGAACTAGGGTGGAGGTTATTCTATTTAGGGGGAAAAAAGAATATAGGATGACTTGCTTTAGGTTCCTACTTTGCTTAATGATTCTCTAGGCCTATCACAGCCTCACAAAAACACCTTGCAAAACCCTCAAGCTTTACAAACATTTGCCAGCCCCTTGAGACGTATGTCCTATAACTCCATTCATTCCTCCATGCTGTGTCCTTCCTACCCAGCCACACTGTAACCGGAACTCTCTGTGTCTCTAGTCTTCAGGCCTTCTCTTCAGACACATTTAGAAAACAGGTGTTTTCCTGATCCCCCAGATGCAGAACATCATGGAAAATTCTCAGTGGAAGCAAGGAGGAAAATTCATAGAGATAACCCCATTATTCTGAGCCTGCTCTCTGCTTTCCTAGATCTGTCTAACTGTTTTCAGTCCTTGGTCCTGTGTTCCTCTACAGGCTTTACTGCTTATAAAAATGATCACTACTTTTATGGCAAATTGTAGTGGGCTAAGCTCAGAGAGAATTTGGTCTCTTTCCCTCAGTTCTTGGAGGTGTGCTTGTCAGTAGAGGAGTCTGCAGCCTGTGCACCTGCAATCAAGCTGTGACTACTCTGTTCTGAATGATTATTACTACTATTGTTCCTTCTGTGCTATCTCAACATCTTAATCCTGACCAGCTGGCTTTGGATGTGTGACTTTTCAGAGCCAAGCAAAAAGTCAACCACGGCCCACTTATCCAGGGCTTCCTAGCCCTTTTTTGTGTCACAGACCTCTGGTGGACTGATGGAGCTTAGGGGCCCTTTCTCACAATAATGTTTTTAAATGAATAGAGTACATAGGATTACAAAGGAGGCCAATTATCTCAAAATATGGTTATCAAAGTATTTTCTTAAAAAGATATTACCAGGCACCAGGTACCAGGCCCCGTTGATAGTGATGTCAAGAGCCTGTACACAGAGCAGCACAAAATGAACCCAAGAGGTTGTCCCGAAGATCACGAGTGCGGAAGTGCCCCATTCTCTCATACGGTGTTTGCTTTTCCTGGCAGATTGCCTGTGCTGCAGTCGACTGTGCCAAAGATAAGAATCGGGATCTGTGTAAGCAGGAAGGGGTTGATGGTTACCCCACCTTCAACTACTACAACTATGGGAAAATGATGGAAAAATATAATGGAGATCGGACGGTGAGTATGTGGAAGCTGCCGCGTGGCCTCGACTCAGTTCTGCCCTTGGAGCTGCTTCTGAGTCCTAGTTCTTGCTCTCTCCCTCTCTTCTTGATCTTTCTGAGTTTCAGACCTCGGACCATCCAGTCCAGCAGTGCCTGCTCCATTCCTCGATCTCTCCTCTTTCACTCCATACTCGGCCCAATTCCGTGGTTTCTTGCTGAGGAAAGCTTCCAACCATAGCCAGCCTCATTCCTGCCTCAGGAAGGGACCACAGTGGGTTTTGGGAGGCACAGGAATTTGGCAAATTTGTTGAGGAGGTTATAGGTAGGACAGCTACATATCCCAGATTGCCTTAGAGAGTTCCATTGTGAAGAAGACAGATTGTACTTTAAGAAGTCTGCATGGAAATAGTATCTTCTCTCAGATTTGGGTACCTAGCTACTCCCTTCATACCGTCCTTCTGTGGGTTGCTAAATTGGTTACAATAAACCAGTAAGCCTTTCTGGAAACCCTCCATCTCTATTCCAATTTCTAGTGTATTCCCTTCCAAACAACCTTGTATTCAACAGTAGATCTGTATTTATTCACTTTGTATTTCTGTTTATATACCTTTACATATGTGCTAATAGTCTCCCCCATTAGAAGGTAAGTTCTTTTTGAGTATGGGCTCTTCCATTCTTTGCATTTGTGTCACCAGTGGCTAGGGCATAGTAAGCACTTAATAAACTTTAATATAATTTTTTTAATGAACTGATAAACTCCTTCGAGTTTCAGTTTGAGAGTTTGTAGCACCAGTGCAATATTTGCAGCGCCCACGATGACAACAAGGACTCTGCTCTCAATAAAGCAGTAAACAATTCTCTTCTTGTCAGTCAATTCTGAATTTGAATCCACCAGCTATTTACTTTTCTCTCTAGAGGAAATTTATCATTTTCCCATTCTCCTAATCACTTAGCTGTGACACCTTATCCAGCACCTCTGAAAGAGGGTGTCCTGTTTCACCAATTAGTAGAGTCAGAAGTAGGTGCTTATAAGCAGGAGGAGCCGTCTTCACCAGGATATTTCTATGAGACACTGCTAAGGGATGATACACATCTGCATCTCCAACCATAGGAGCTGTTCTCAATTTTCTCATACAGTGTCTAAGCGAGGACCAGGATCTGTCTCCACCAGACAACATAGAATTAGTGGGACACGTTCTATTGCATCCATCAGCAGCTAAAGCTAACTGATTGGTCGTATTGTTACCTCCTGCCAAATGAAAGTCTCTAAAAGCTTGCTGGACAAAGGGATTCTGGAAACACTTATAAATTCCAAGCAGTCCTCTCTGTCTGTCACTACCCCAGCAGCTCCTTCATCACTGATTCTTACCATCTAAGACACTAAGGATTCTCCCACAGTCTGGGTGAATCTCAAAATATCAGTAATCTCCTGTTGAGTGAAATCCTCAAGTATCTCCTTAAAACACTGCTTGGCCTCCCTGACTGTCCTGCCTTCTTCTCAGTATGGGACCAGCTTCTGACCCCGTAGAAGCTTCACCATGAAACAATGTATCACTTAATTGGATCATTCTGTATAACACATGGACTTTTTCTTGGGAGTCATCATCATAGCAGCTAGGTTCAGACTCTACCAAACTGTATGAACTTTCCTCTTGCTACTTTTTTTCTTCTTTTTCTGAGCCAAATTTACAGCACTTCTCTCTGCTTCCACCTGAGACTCCACTTGCTCTTCTAAAGGAGGACTCTAATTGTGGCACTTAGCCAACTCTCATAACAGCTTGTCTCTGCTTTTACACATAATATGGTAGCCTGTTGGTAAAGCCCAGCCTCTTCTGCTCACGGCCTCCAGCTCTCTCCCAGGTTTTATTGGGATTCTTCGCAAACATGTTTCTAAAGCTCTAGGTTCTCCCTGCTGTAGCCTCTGTTCCCAGTTTTCACAGAGCCCTGTACTTTTAGAATGCTCCCTTGCTAGGGAGGCCTAAGGTAAATCCTCCCATCCTGGGATAGCCACTTCTTCTAAATCCGTTCTGCCTCAAACTAAAAGTGTCATATTTCTCAATTCCATCCTCGTGACTAAATGTAGTGCCAATGCAATATTTACAGCTCCCATGTTCATGATAAAGATCATGACTAGAAATATCCCATGATGTTCCATTGCAAGATACATCAGGTTCTCCTGGTAGAGGACAGAACTGAAGCATTTATTTAGACACCAGAAAATAGAAACTCTAAACCAGTAAGCTGATTCTGTATTAGTACCAAAGATATTCAGAAGCCATGATAACACTGAGAGTCACAGCATCCTTCAGCCTTCCCACAAATCAATACAAGATCAATATCTACTCATGAGCCTGTCTGACTCCTTGCCTGTGCATCTTCTCTCCCACCATCTGGCTAGCTCTGACCAGCTTTCTGTGGGCTCTGCTTCCCTTCCACAAATTCCTCCCACCTCGGGTTCCATGTGACTACATTCAGCCTATTAGGGGGCAGAGTTTATCTTCACAGCAGAGAAGCTTCCTGTGGGCTCTTCTGCACCCTTCAGCAAATTCCCTCCATCACTTATATTTAGCCTGTTAGGGGTCAGAGTTTACTTTCAAAGCAGGTAAGGTCTTCAAACTCCCCCCTCAGCCTGTTAAAGGGAAGGAAAGATCTTCAAATTCCCATTCTCCTTACAGGGTTGCAGAGACAATGTTAATAAGAACACCTCCCCTTCTGAGATCTAGCACCAGCCGTATTGGTGGCTTTGGAAGGCAGCAGCCACCTCAGAATCTGAAATCTGTAGGTCTTCCCTCATGATCCCCCCCTCTGCATGTGGGGGTGCTAACAGCAACAGTTGTGGGGATTTGCCAATATCTTAAAAAGCCCAGGCTTCTGGACACTCCCATCAGGCTTTTTCTCCTGGTATCCAGGTAGCTGAAGAAGTTTTACTTAACTTTATTCTTCCTTTTCTTCTTTCTGTTGTCTCCTTTTGGGGGGGAAAATGCTAGATTCATGGAACTTTTTGTTACCCTGAACCCTTCTCTCCCAAAGATCCTACATCCTTGTTCACTCTCTCCGGCACCTGCTGATCCTTCTCTTGTGCCCCCTCGCATACGGGGCCACAAGGAGAAAGAGTAACTTGCCTGCTGCTGGCTCTTCAACACCGTTTCCAGACCATCGCCGTAACCCTAATTCTATAACCTTCCTCCTTCCCTTTTGAGGCAGTGGTTGTGTCCTTGTGTCTATAGTCTGTCAGCTTCCAGGGACCTTTCTGTGCTTTCTACAGACGTTCATTCCTGGCTTGTAGCTTTTCCTAAGTACTTCTGTTTCTGTCCTCATCATTAAGGACTTCAAAAGTACGTTTGATATACGCCCTCAAACACTCTGGTCTCCCATTTCACCAGCCTCACCAACTCACATGAGCTATATTTATGTTCCTTTAGGTGCCCACAGGGAAGAGCTTTGGCTCAGATCTCAGCATCATCCATCAGGGTGCTGCCTTCAGCATTTTGGACTCCAGGACTTCCCTCTCTGCTCATGATCTCTTACTCTTATAGCTTGGCTTCATTCCTCTTAAATTGTTCTTCGTCCTTCTGGTAACCACTGGCCCATCCATCCCTCCCCCTTCTCCAAAATCATATTCCCTGTTCTAGCTTCACTCTCTTTCCTTCAGTCTTGACCCTATAGTTGGTCACTTCAGCTTCTACCCTTGAATCTCTTGTCTCCTGTCCTAATTTTTATGCCTTCCATTCTTCAAATTTTGGTCACCCCACCAGCTCCCTTTTCCATGACCGAACACTACTGGGAGAAGTCACATAACTTGGCCAAGAAGATCCATCACTAATAATTCATGTTATCTGATTTTACCTGACCTTCAATTACAAATATTTTTTTCAAGTAGGAATGTTCCTCTTACTCTAATTCTTTTTTATACTACAATTATTTCTCAATGTGTTAACCCCATTCTCAATTGACTTTTTCATATATAGGAATAAAGTGACTCTTCCAAACCATCTCTTCTCTTCAAGCCCCATAGAACATTCTCACTACTCTATTAACAGATTATCTTGAATCTTACTTGACTGAGAAAATTGGATCCATATCTCAGGAGCTCCTTCCTCTACCCTACTCCACATATCAAAGCCTTTTTTTATTTCTACCTGTCCTCTCCTCCTTGTGAAAGAAGTGATTCTTTTCTTTATCAAGGCTAGCCCCACGACTCATGCCATTGATCATGCCCCCTCCAGGCTCTTCTGGAAGCTTGCCCCAGAAATGATTCTCTTTTCTCTCCCTCATTTTCAGTCTTCATCTGTGGGCCTTTTCCCTACTGCCTGTCAATATACCTTCTTCTTCCAGATACTGCCCCCCTTCCCTCAGCCTCTGTGACACTGCTCCCTCTCCTACCTGTATGGCCACTCATTTTCAGCCCCTTTTACTGATGCACCTTCTCCTAAGCATCTTTACACACACTGCTGGTGACTCCATCTGTTTATCTCTGCTTATGACTCTCATATCTGGCACCAATTTCTCTTCGACTCCTTTTCTTCATTGCCATCTTTCCGTCTTTCTCCTGAACATCTCTACGCTGACATCCCATCAGCATCTGAAACTCAGTGTGTTGAAAAAGGAATTGACAACATTTCCCCTAAAACCTGCACCTCCTCTAAAGTTCCTCCCCCAGGTGTCTTATTCATCCCCTTCTCCCCACTGTAGCGCCAATACAATATTTACAGCGCCCACAATCACAATAAAAACCATGACTATAAGTATCCCATGACGTTCCGTTGCAAAATATACCAAACTCTACAGATAGAGGATAGAACGGAAGCATGTATTTAGACACCAAAAAGCTGAATCCCAAAACCAGTAAACCATTTCCATCATAGTATCAAAGATTTTCAGAAGCCATCATAACACTGAGAGCCACAGCATCCTTCAGCCTTCCCACCAACCAACACAAGACCAATATCTACTCATGAGCCTATCCAACTTCTTGCCTGAATGTCCTTTCTCTCCTACCATCTGGCTAGCTCTGACCAGCTTCCTGTGGGCTCTGCTTCCCTTCAGCAAACTCCTCGCATCACAGGCTCCATGTGATTACATTCAGCCTATTGGGGGCAGAGTTTACTTTCAAAGCAGGGGAGGCCTTCAAACTCCCCCCCTCAAAGTCTGTTAAGGGGCAGGGAAGGTCTTCACGTTTCTGTTATCATTATACCCATTCATGGATCGCAAGGCCCACCAGACCCTCGTGACTTTTACCTGGATATCGCCATTCCTGCCGACTGCTCTCCCTGCTTTCATCCGTGCACTGAGCCAGTATCTCTTTCTCACCCTGCCAGAGTCATCATCCACAGGCACAGTCCCCACCATGTCACCCCCTTGTTGGAAAACCTTCAGTGTTTTCCTCTTGTTTCAGGGATAAAAATATCGAGCCTTATTTCACACAGATTACTTCCTTTCACGTACTCTTTGTCTCAGCCAAGTGAGACAGTGACTTATTCCTCCAAACTCAAAAGTCCATCTGCGGCCTCCACACAGTCTCAGCTGTGCTTGTCGTGTGCTCCCTGCTGCTCTCAGCTTCCTATCACCCTGATCTTCCAGCAGGGCCCAGGGTAGCCACTGCCTCCTCTGTGACCTTTCCCAGTGCTTTCAGTAGTTCCTGGCACATATGTTGTCCTGTCTTCAGAACCTCCAAACAGCCCTGCAGCATAGGCCCTCCATGCAGGCCGGCTGCTCTACAGATGCCTCGCTCAGCAAAGTTAGGGGTTTGATCATAGTCATGCAGCTTGTCATTGTCATAGCCCGGACTCAGATCTCAAATCTCAGACTGATCTCTCCTCCCCATGCTCTGCCGCTGCTTGTCTTTGGACACTCCCCAAGGGGAGGGACTGAGTAGAACCAGCACCTAAGATGCTGTCTTTGTTGAATTGAGTTAGTCAGGGAATGGTTTCCATTACTGCCAGCTCTCAGATACTACCCTGGGAAGTGGGGAATGTGAGTGGAGAAGGGGCTCTTTGAAAGCAAAAGGACAATGCCAGCAAAGTGAAACAGCTCAGTGGTACCTGACAAAGCCCCGTTATGGGGGAAGGAGGTTGGATACCCATCAGGCAGCGACTTGTTTGGGGTTAAGGTTTAGGTCAGTGAGCGAGTTAGCTTTACTCTCTCCTGTGGCCAAAGATTCCATACCTTACCTCATGGGAAACCCCACCTCTAATACTGGAAAAAAGAATTCATTACTCATGTCCAGGTGATGGGGTGTAAGACACATGTTCTTCACAAGCGGAACAGAAAATACCATAAGAATCCACTATAAGAGATGCTATCTTCCTGGTGACTAATTTGGTTTGAGAGTTCAGGACTGAACTGTTCCCAGTTCCAAAAGGCAGAGTTGAGGAGGGAATAGAATAGCACAGAATTGCAGCCGGCCGGCTTTGTTGGGTTCTCCTTTGGACCCACAGGACATGGCTGAAGCCACCTTCTTCAGCTCTCTCAGTGGGCTGAGGGAAGAGGCTGTCAGCAAAGAGGAGACTTACATGGCCCTTATTGGATAACGAAAAGACCCCTTTCCTACCCTCACCCCTTCTGCTCTCTGTCTTCCTTTCCTCAACCCTTTCCTTTCTTTCAGGAGTCAGGGTTTGTCTCTTTTGTTCGAACTCTCCGAGAGCGAGACCATGAGCGACTTGGAAAAAAGAAGGATGAATTATGATTTCTGCCTCAAAAGAAGCTTTTCCACTACACTGTGAATGATGCTGGCTTTGTTGTTCCTGAGTTTTCACACCTTCTGAAGACAAAGTTTTTTATAGCCACTCGTGGCCATTTTGTACAATTTTAAAATAAAGTTGAACCACTTGTTTGGGGATTTGGGGATTTTTTTTGGGTGGGGGGTGGGAAAGGTGGGGATTGTTCAAGTGTGGGCTTGTTGCCATATTGAGCTCTGAGCTCGCATTTCCTCCCCTGTGAGGCAATGCCAGCAACACTCCTATGCAATATTTCTATAGGTACAGGCTGTCTGAGGGCCAGGGTTGGTGGGGATGGTCTGTCCCCTTCAGCCTTTGAGGGGGGGGGGGGGGCAGGGGAATAGAAGAAGTGAATGAGACTGAAAGACTTCATTTGGACATAGACCTTCCCAGGACTGGGAGATTGTCAGATGTTTGAAGGGAACAACATTATAATGCTCAGGGAAAACCAGAAAATGAAGTGGATGGAGACGTGCGTGTGGGCTCTTTGCAGACCCCACGACTTCAGTTGTGATGTGCTGCACCTGCAGTGTGTTTACACAGCTCTTGTTTTCTCTCTCTCGGACTCTGTGTCTCCATGTATTGGTGTCACCTCCTCTTTTAACATTTCCCTGCCTCCTCCTCTCGCTTGAATTCACTCTCACCTCTTTCCTTTCTTCCCTTCACTTTTACATTTGCTGATCCCTTTTAAACAAGGAATCAGCCTGTGTATCAGCAGTGAAGACCAAGGCCAAACCCCAGCCCCTTGAGATGAAGCTGCATCTGGGGTGTTGTGGGGAGTAGGGTGCTGTAGGTGCATATAACTGCACCCAAGTCCAGCAGAATCAGCAGTCCAGGGAGCCAGGTATGCCATGTTCTGGACATGCAGCAGTTATGCCTCTTGACTCTTGTCTTCACAAAATGATCCCCCTCCGTTTGGGGGGGGTTGCTTTCAAATCAGGTTCTTATAGGACGCCCCTCACCCATCTCCAGCTCTGCTTCTCCCCCTCTCTTCTCCCCTCCATCTGCCTTCTGTCTGTGGTGCCTCTCTCAATGATCCATCCTTTCTACTCCCTCACACACCAACACCCTCCTCTCTGCTCCCCAACTGTGAAACACCAAAGCCAAGTCTCCCCTGGGGTGTATGTTCTGCAGATGTGCCCATCTGGTTGTTGCTGCTCCTGTTTCAGCTACAGCTAAAGGTAGTAAGTATACCTGAGATGAGGAATTAACTGAAAGAATCATGAGTTAGGGATGACCGGAACTGCAGAGCTCAGAATATTATAGAAAAAGGAATGGAGGCCATTTCTTTGATGCAAAGCAGTCGATGTTTCACTTTGTCATCTTCAGCAAATGGGAAGAAACACTGATCTGGGAATTAGAAGTTGTGAGTTTTATTTCTGGCTCGTACTAACTAGCGGTGTGAGCCCAGGCAGGTCAGTCAACCCTGTAGACCCTCAGTTTCCTCATCTGTAAGATGGGCGTGTCCTGAATGATACCAGAGGTGCTTTCCAAATTACAGCTCTCTGACTCGAGTGGACAAAGGACGTTGTTTGGGAAGAGAGGGGGGCTCTTTGGAATGACATTTCTGTTGCTTCTCCTGCTGCGTGCATGTGTATGGGTGTGCGTGTGTGTGTGCTTTACCCATTTACTATTGGCTGGGGGGAGAGGATACCGGCTCTTTGTGTGGGTTCATTTCCTTTTGGCTTCTTCACAAGAAGCTTGGAAATGCCCTTTTGGATAGTCCTGACCCTGCCTTGATTAATCCTCTTCCCATATATTCTCCTGTCTTCCCTTCCAAGGAGAGGAGTCTTCAAGATGAGAACCATAGAACAAATAGTAGTTCAGTGCCATGGTTGGGAGGGAATCGAAGCGCACAATCGTGAGACAGCAAGAGAACTCTTACTGTAGTTATTGTTTGCGTTTCTAGATCTAGAACAATCACATCCCAAGCTGCAGAAAGAATTGGCAGGTGTGATGAGCACACCCGTCTGTGACCTTTGAGAAATCCTGGAGAACGAATGAGATGCCAGGAAGCCAGGTTCTCAGAACGATGGGGAGAGTTGCGCTCTGACGGGCACAGCAGACCACAGGCTTGGCATCAACCTCCAGGGACCTTCTGAAACAGATTAAGCCCAATGTGACCCCTTAGAAAGGGAAGCAAAGACCGCCGAGAGCCGGCATGATTCCATTGAGAACAAGTCGTGCACAACCAACCTCGTTTCCTTTGTGGTCAGTTACTATACTGATGAATCAGGGCTGGCTTTAAGACGCAACGTACATAGATTTCTGCAGGGCATTTGGCAAAGTCTCCCACAATTTCCTGGTGGGCGAGATGGAGGAAAGGTACGCTGGATCTTCTGACAGCATTACCAGGCAGTTAGGTAGGTCATAGCTGATTTTAAGGAAATCATGCCGATAGAATGTTAACAGATTGTTGACACCCTGGAAGGAGCTTTCTCCAGAGGCACTTTGTCCTTGACTCTGTCTCATTGAACAATTTCATAATGACGGATGAAATCAGAAAAAGGGATCAGTTAATGCAGCCAATGATTGAATTAAAATTCATGGTGATCTTGACAGTCTGGGATGCTGAGCCCAGACTTGGAGATAGAAATGTAACATTGCATTTAGGTTCCAAAGCTAAACTGTACAAATAAAAGCTGGAGACCCATTTTTAGTAGTTCTGGGCATTTTGAACTGTCTCCTAACTCAGTTTGAGCCAGGGGTCTGATTGATAGCCACAAAGTTAAGCATCTTAGGATGCATGTTAATAGTAGCAGGATGGGAGCCAGAACAGGAGGTAATGTTCCTACTAGAGTGTTCTGTTCAATTTTGGAAGCTTTCCGTTGACTATCTGGAGGACATCCACCATAGAAAAGGCCCCAGAAATCTAGAAAGGTCTTATGAAAAGAAATGGAAGGGACGGAGGACAGTTAGTTTGAAGAAAGGAAGGCAGTCACGTGGAGAATGGATGTCTTCAGAAGTATAAACGGTTCTTATGTAGAAAAGGAAATAAGACTTCTCCTTTGCTCTCAGAAGTAATACAAAGATCAGTCGGTAGAAAATAGAAGCAAATTTTGGGTCCTAGTAAGGAAGAACAATTGGTTACAATCAGCTGTCTCCCGGGAGAAGGACCTGCCTTGGGAGGTAAGTGTGCTGTTACTGGAGGTGTTCACAGGTGATCTCTAGGATTTTATGGTGCTGTTGGGGTTCTCAGTGGGGAACTGAGCTATAGGCTTGAAGAAAACCAGGCTTCACAGGCCTTGCCCCTGCTTCCTTCCCTACTATCCCATAGAAGACCAGAACTAAAGGATTTTCTAAGAGTTGTTTGAAAATGGTCACTGCAAAGTAAATTCATGCCTTGTTAAGAGTTGAAAGGAATCTGAGCAAGAATCTAATCCTATGAATTTTCTGAGGGAGGTGGAAGGTATGGTTGTGAGACAAGGAGGTTTTATAGCTCTTGCTTTGAGATCTGCCAACAATCAAAAAGGATTTTGTAAGGAGCTTTTAGGAATCATCTGGCTGGACCCCCTCGTTTCACAGGAGAGGGCACTATTGCCTGATGAGATGAAGTGACCCGTCCTAGGTCACTTTGCATGTTAGTGCCAGCAGGACCTAGAACTCAGGTTCCCTTGACTCAGAGTCCAGGGCCAGTCCACTCCACTGCCCCTCCCAAAGAGCCAGGCTATTCAGACAATCTTTATCTAGTCCCTTAGATCAGCTCTCCCTCCAGCTAGTCAGTTTTGCACCCTGCAGTCAGTGCCCTTTTAGACACATACCCCATAGTGGTGCCTCTACTGGCTCCTCTCTTCTTCCCTCCCCCCCCAACCTTGGGCATTGGTTGGCATGGGGGAAACCATGACCCCCCTGACACAAAGAACAAATCGGTGTTTTCATCCCTGCAGGTAGCACTGGAGAGAGAGAGAAAGAGAGAGAGAGTGTGTGTGTGTGTGTGTGTGTGTACACATTCCCACTTGGTCTTTTGTGGATCTATGAGGAGGAAGAGTTTTCCTTAGGTCTTAGTGAATCTTTTTGTGAATCCTTTTCACCTCAAAAATAAAACGTGATGAAGATGAATGGTTCTTCACATCCTGGTTATTTGGGGTTTCTTTCTCAGACTCAGCTTTCAATACCTCCTGCCCTGGCCCCTATGTCTGAGGCTTTTAAGAAACATCTGCAGGCACAAAACAAAGGAAAACATTTTTCCCTCTTCCATATATTGTTCCAGAGGAGCCTAGCTCAGGGCGACTTGATGGGCACTAGCTAGGTGACCTTGGGCAAGTCATTTTATATTCTCTTTATCTGTAGGTAGGTTGGACTAAATGACCTCCAAGGTCCCTTTCAGCATTAACATTCTGTGCTGCTGTGCCTTTTTAAAAATCAGACCCTTCATCACACTTGGAAATAACCCTAAAATTGAAATGTCAACACTGTTTCCTTGCTTCCCTTGTTCTGAGGCCTTATGTTAACCCTGCCATGTGTTTGCCCCACCACAGGAGACAAAATATTAAGCCTAGAATGGCAAGTAGCTCTGCGGCCTTTTTTAAGAGCTAGGAATGGGCTAGGTTTCTCCCATGACACCCCCGTCTTCGATTCATTTGTTAACGAAATTGTAAGGTTAAAGCTCTAAAGTAGTTTACAGGTCATCTGAGCCACCCCTTTTCCCCAAGACCCTTCTGTTGACAGCTGGTCTGTGTAAAGAATGGAATTCTGCAGAAGCTAAGGATGGATGTTAGGAATTAAGTTTCCCAGTCTCCAGTCCTGCAGTGATTTGGGGGGTTCACCTTCACACTGTCAGTTCCCAAAGCCAGCTTTCTATTCTGTGCACTTGGCTTTAACCCATTCTTTCTCCCTTGAGCCATGACCTCTTTTAAGACCTCACACAGCAGCTGGGCACCAAGTACCTCCAGTCCCTGTTCACTAAACCAGCCTCCTTTCCAAAACTGAAACCATGTTCAGCTTCTATTCCCCTCCTAGCTTCAGCAATTGTCAATTGGCTGCTAAATCAAACACTCCTAACCTAAAACCTTCAGAAGCCACACCATGTCTCCCATCTGTCTTGGCACCAGCCCATCACACCCTTCCTGCCACCTCCATATGTGAAGGTGAACACAGTAATTTATCTCATGGGGGCTTGTGCCTTGCTCTGTATCTAACATGGAAAGGAAGAGGGGCTCCTTGAGCAACATGTTGAGTTGGGGAAAATGGTCCCTTCTGTCATTGTCATAAGACAATATTAGAGCCTGAAGGCTCCTCAAGGGAGGCAGCATGTTACAGAGGAAAGATGTGATCCGGAGCCATGAGACCCTAGTTTCAAAATCTTGCTGTGCTAACATAGCAATGTGTGATCTTGGGTAAGTCATTTTCATCTCTGTGGGCCCCAGTTCCCCTTTCCTAATGAGGAGATTAAATTAGAATTTAATCTAAGGACCATTGTCAAGGATGGTTCTATGATGTAGACTGGTGGTGTGTCAAATTCCAGTAGAAGGAGGGCCACTCACACCACACTTAAAGATCCTTGCAGGTCACATATTTACTTAGAAAGCCACATTTAATATTTTCTGTGTTCTATTTTATTAAATATTCTCTAAATACATTTTAATCTTGTTTGAACAGCATTGGGGAGTGTTGCCCTAGTAACATGTTTGACATGTCTAATTTACAGATTTGCCCAACATCGCACAATTTTTACTGGCAACTCTCACTTAAGGTCACTTCAACTGGTACCTAAAACCAAGAATTCTGTGACTAGGACTTTCCCTAGAAATTCTATGAGCAGTGCCTCACCCCCTTCCCTCCTCTCTGATTGAGTTTTCATGATGTGAAGATATAGCAAACACTCGTTGCCACAAGAGGGCTAAAAACTAGAAGGGACCGTAGAGGTCATCGAGTCCAACCCATTTGACTTGCAGGTGAGTAAACCAAGGCCCTGAGTGTAAACATCTTGCCCAAGGTCACACTGGTGATAAGTAGTGGAGCCAGGATTTAAACCAGCCAGTCAATAAGCATTTACTAAGGGCTTCCTTTGGCCCAGGCCATGTACTGAGAACTGGAGAAACAAAGAAAGGCAAAAAATGGTCCCTGCTCTCGAGGAAGTCCTCCAGAATGGAGTGTAATGGAAAGCTTGCCATCACGCCACCGTGTTGCCTGGTGATGCTCAGTGTAGGCTCACTGTTCTATAGCAACTGAGAAGCTCCAGGAGAGGCATCTGAGGATAGCAGGGCTGGGAGCTAAGCTGAGGCTCCTCTTGTTCTGCACCCCTAGATTCACATAACTTCAGAACCAGAGGTTAGGGGTTATCTAAACCAATTCTCTTACCTAATGGAAGAGGAAAGTAGGTCTGAAGAAGGCAAATGATGGGTGTAAGGTCACACCGAGTTCTGGGGGGCATGGGGCTAAGTAATGAGTTTTCTGACTCCCAATTCCAGTGCTCTTTAGCCTATTCCCCACCTCACCCCCACCTCCACACACCATAGCTAGTCATGCCTCTGAAAACAGGGCCAGTTCTCCTTCCCACGGTGGCCAAGGAGAGTTAGAACAGCGGAATCTGTGGCCGATTTAACATTTCATTTAAACCAGTATGTATATTTATTTACCTTGGTGTCATTTTCCTGTCCACCACAGCAGAGTGACTGATAAATAAGAATATTTGTATGAAATGAATCACCTTTCTTTTCCTTAACCTACCCTTCACCCATAGGAGATCCTGAAAAGCCCTTACATTTTTATACAACCATACAGTTTACAGAGCTCCCCAAGTAAAATTTCATTTTATCCTTTCCACAGCTTCATGAGGCATGCTTTTATTTTTTTTTTAATTTTTAAATTTTTTTGCTTTTTGGAGGGGTCAAGGTAGGGCAGTTGGGGCTAAGTGACTTGCCCAAAGTCACGTGGCTAGTTTTTATGTCAAGTGTCTGAGGTTGGATTTGAACTCAGGTCCTTCTGACTCCAGGGCCAGTGCTCTATTCACTGTGCCACCTAGCCACCCCCAGAGGCATGCTCTTATAGAAATGAGGAAACTGAGCCTCGGGAGTTAATATGTCAAGTCCCACCGTGATTATGGAAAACAGTAAAATTTAGATCTCCTGATCTGAGCTAGGAGTCCGTGCTTGAACACCATACCTCAAATAAGGTAAGGCAGAATCTTCAAGATGGCGGAAGAGATAATGGCTGGACCATGATAATCCATTCATTGAGAAATTCTCAATAAAGAATAAAAACACTAAGGAACTTGGAAGAAAGTGACTGTGTCATCTTAACATTCAGAGAATTAAAGATTCTTGGGGTCAGAAGGGTTCTTGGAAATAATCATCTAGTCTAACATCTTAATTTTACAGATGTGAAATGAAGGCTCAGAGAAGGTCTCCTGACTCCATTGCAATATGCTTTCTCCAGCCTTGGATTCATGATAGATAAGGAAGGGAATGCTGGGCATAAAATGACATGGATCTTACATTTTAGGAGAATAATTTCAGAGAAAAGAGGATCCTGTAGCCTATGTTCTTTAAGAAGGAAATTGGTTCAAGATGAGTGGGAGGCTTACAAGAATAAGAAAATTTTGATGACATAATCAGGAGTGTTGAGAAAAGAAAGACAAAAAAAGGAGGAAAGAGGGATCTGTGTGGCTGTACAAGGGGTCTATAAATAGTCTAAGATTAAAAGGACATTAAAAAAAAGACAACTACAAGAATGCATAGCAACCCAAATGTGCATGGTGCTTTCACGTTTATAAAGCATATTATGTACATTACCTCATTTCAGCCTCACAACAACTTGTGTTATTATAGTCCTCATCGAAGGAAATAGGCTCAGAGAGATTAAGCAAGTTACCGAAAATCACATGGCTACTACTGTGAAATCTGGAATTTGAACCCACGGTACCTAATTCCCAGTTGTCTTTTTTCACTAGACCAAGCTGCACAAGGATTTAATGGATTAGCTCAGATCTTAAAAGGACAAGATTTAGAATCCAGGGCATAAAAGCTGATGAGTACAGGAATGGCCTGGTCCTATACGAATATTATCAGAAATATAAAAGCCCAGAATGAATTTATTGTCATGAAAGTTAAGTACGTAGAAAGAGACAGTGGGGACAAGAAACAAGCCCCAAAGCTAGGGTTGGATGAGGCGATGAATAATGTCTGATGCCAAAATGGAACTACCCAACTTGATACGTTTTATTAACATAGATAGATAGATAGATAGATAGATAGATAGATAGATAGATAGATATACACATACATACACACATATATGTATATATGTGTATATATACACATGTGTGGTGTATAACATTTACATGCACATGTGTGCACCTTTGTGCATTGTGTGTGTGCTTATATTTAGACACAAATGTTTTTGACACAATACAAACATACATACTTTCAGTATCTTCCACCTTGTACCCTGTGACCAATAGATAGATGGATAGATGGATGGATGGATGGATAGATAGATAGATAGATAGAGAGATGGACAGATGAACAGATAGACAGATGGACAGACAGATAGACCTACATAAGATAGCTCTATAGATATTTGTGTATATGTTGTATGTGTACGTATATACATAGAGAGAGAGAGAGACATAGGGCATAGGAAGATATTAAAAGTTGAGCCTGTGTGGGAAAGATATACACACATATATGTATATTTATGTGTATGTATACACACATCACAATGACTTTCAAATTAGAAAAGAGGGAAAACTGGAACTCAAGTTAAGTGAAATGACCAGAGAACACTTAACTCCTTCAATGAGTTCAAAGTAACCAAGCTCAAATACAGTCTATCCCAAGGGACAGAAAGAATCACAAATGTGTAACCCCTGTCCCTTATCTTTGAGGACAGACTGGGGTCCTGAGCTGGAGACATTGTCATATTTTCACAAAGGTAAAGAAGGAAGATTCTACAAACTACATAACCTATTGAGCTTGACATCCATTCATGGAAATTTTCTAGAATGGACTACTTGAAGGACCAGAGGCATCAATTGGCAAGGAAACATTTGATTTAAAAAAAAAGAAGTTTCTTTCTTCTATCTGTGAAAATGTCCTTTAAATTCAAGTAAGTATAAGTAGATACTATAATTTTACTTGGAAATAAAACTTTTCATCATACTATTAACTGACACAGCTTGGTCTTTTAAGGTATTCTCAAATTCTGATCCTTCCAGTGTTAAGTGAAGAGTTTGTGAATTTATCCAGAACAAGACATTTGTGTACCTTAGACAAGGTTTAAAAATTGTGCCCTTGTATGTTGTCAGCCATTTGAACCTTTACTATAATACAAGCAGCTGATGCCATTAAGCGCTGCACCCCAAGGAACTACCAACCTTGTCTCCCCCCAGCTCAGCTCTGAATGTAAGCATTTGGGGAAGCATTCACCCTAGGCCCCCATCATGGGTTCACAAAGAATAAAGATTCTTCTGAGGAAACCACATCGAGGCTCTTCCATTCCTGAGGATGTCATTATGTGATTGTGCCCAGTTCTTAGAACTCCAAGATTCACAACCGTTCAGTCACATTTCATCAGCCTTTTCAGGATGATACACTGTCAGAACTGGAGAGGAGCCTCAGAAGTGTCAAGTGACTTAAGGTCACACAGTCCATAATAGGCTTGAACCCAATGCAATATTCTTTTCACCATTGGTATGTTTCAAAAAATTGCTTATTTGAATATAGTAGGATTTGGAGAGCCATGAAGATAAATAAATTTGGTTCTTGCCCTTGTGGAGCTTATAATCTAGTATGGTAACACAGACGTACATCACTATACTACAGAAGAGATCACATGTCTAAAAGAGATCACATGTCATATTATATTGTATGGTGCAATAACATTCCATTTGATTGTAATCACTACAGCTTGTTCTATTTCCCATTCATTGTATGTAAAAAGGTTTTGCATATGTTTTCCATTAGAAATAGAGAAGCTATATATAATTCTATTCAAATAAATACTTTCCTTCCCTTTTAGTGACATTCATAGGAAATAGTCCTACTAATGCAAAAATAAGATAAAATCAGTTTTTAAAAATCTTTATTATATATTCCAAGGCAGCTCACCAAATACTTCACATCAGTTTTTAGGCCCATCATCAATGGAATAACACGCCTGTTTCCCAACAGTCCCATCAACATTTTGGACTTTTTTTTTTGTCTATTTGATGGTTCCCTAAGGAAAAATTGGTCACCATTTTGTCAGAGATTTTGAAGAAGAAATGTTCAAGAAGGATTGGACTAGTTGACCTCTAAGATGCCCTCCAATATTAATATTTTATGAATCTAGTACTAGGAAGTTGTATCAAGCTGATGGCCCACAAAAATAGTTTTACTGACCAGAGTACATGCAGAACTTATCTATCTATTTACTAGTTATGTTGGTTCTGTTTACTTCCCCCATTTAAATGTCCTATTTACTTCTCCTCTGAACTTTAAACTTCGGATGGGATGATTATGTTAAGATAATCACAAATTTGTTTCTTCACACATTCTCTCTTCACAGTATGTTCTACCTAAATTCATCATCCCTCAGAGGTCAGTGAGATCTTGTTCCATGTTCCCCTGGTATTGGATTTGGTTCTTTGGAAAGATTAATGGAAAAGCAAGACAGAGGACCTACCTTCAGGGAGCTCCCAATCAAAGAGTAGCCATAAAGACTCTTGTGAGTGTGAAAAAAAAATCAGTGAAAAGGGAAGATAAATCATTAGACATCTTCCCATGTAGAATCAGAGACATGTGTATAAAACCACACTATCTGGCTTCACACGCCCTTCACCCTCGTGAACCGGACCCACTTATATTCCCCACTTTCGACATCATCTCCTGCTCCTTATCTCTCTTAGAATCCTTAACTCTCTTCAAGAATCAATGCAAGTGCCCCTCTTAAGTGAGGTCTTTTTCCTTTGTTCCCCTTCTGAAATGATTGCTTCTTTATTTCAAATACACATTGTATTTACTTACCTATGTATATTCCCTTCCAGTAGAATGTAAGTTCTTTGAATGCAGGATCTGTATCATTTTTGTCTTTTTTCTTTTCATTTTGTATTCAGTGTTGGCATAATGCTTATGTTCTGATATTGTTCAGTCATTTTCAGGAGTGTGTCCGACTTTTCATACCCTATCTGGGATTTTCTTGGCAAAGATGCTGGAGGGGTTTGCTGTTTCCTTCTCCAGCTCATAGGAGCTTAATAAAGGCTTACTGAATTGGCATTTTCTAGAGGGCACAAAAGACAGTTAGTAAAACACAGACACATTTTCAACCTTCTTCCGTGTTTTTTCTCCACATGCAAGGGGAAGGGGCGCGCCTTTGGCCCATCCCCGCAGCTCCAATCCATGATGCCTCTCCATGTGCCACTCAGCTGGGTTACTGCAGGGGCAGATGACGTGGATGTGAGGAGCTGTCCAAGATGAGACATTACAAGAAAGATTTAAACTGTGTGTTTTTACTAATTACCGGTTGCCTATCACATCTTATCTCGTAAAACTGGTGACTACAAAGTCATGCAGCTAAGTTCATCAAATAACGTGTGGAAATTGATTTTGTTCATTTTATAACTTTATAATTTCTCTTCTGTTCCATTGAAACCATTTTTTTTAATCACAGAGGTCGGGGCAACTAGGTGGCACAGTCAAGGCAAGCAGCTCCCAGTTCCTTGTTCAGCTCCTCATCCAGTTCCTTGTCCAGTTCCCATTCCATTTTGAAGCTCCCAGTGTCCAGTCCGCCTCAAATCCTTCACGGTTCCTGTTTCTGGAAAGACAAAGCGGCACCACAGTCATGCTTCCTCCCAGTTCTCCTCTCTTCTCCTTTCTCAGTTCTCATTTCCAGCAGTTCTGGCTGGCTCTCAGAAGTTCTCAGCTCTGACTCCCTGCTGTTGGCTCCCAGCAGTTCTGTCTCCCAGTAGTTTTGTCTCTCTAGCTTGGGCTTTTCCTCCCCTTCCTGTTGCAGGAGTTCACAAGTTCTGGATGTAATATTTGATATAATCATGAACTGAAACAAGGTGTTAACTACATCTTTGCTTGCCATTACAACATGTTGTCTTCCCCTATTAGAATGTGAACTCTTCGACAGCAGAGACTTTCTTTTGCTTTTCTGTTTGTATCTTCAGTGCTTTGCACAGAGCTTTGTGCATAGTGCTTAATAAATGCTTTTCATTCATTCATTCATTCATTCATACGTGCATGCATGCCTTCATTCCTCATCTCTGCCTTGCAGAATCCCTCTCTTCCTTCAAGTCTCAGCTTAGGCAGCTCCTTCTACAGGAAATCCTTCCTGATCCCCCAACTGCTAGCAATAATTACCTTGTATTTACTTCACATTTATTCTATTTACATTTATATATATATATAAATGTTATCTTCCCTAATAAAATGTAAGCTCCTAGAGAGTAGAGATTGGTTCATTGTTTGTGTCTCTGTCCCCAGGGCCTAACACGTAATAGGAACTTAATAAATAAAAGTGGATGAACTGGCAAGTACATAGAGAAAAGCACTCTGTAATTTGAAGTAGCAGACTGAATTTTGATAGAAACTCCATGAGTTGATTGATAGGTGGCATTTATATTGTCATCCTGGAATCCTTGGCCCACTTGATCTTCTGTCGTTCCTGCCCTGTTCATCCTCACCCTGTAGTAACCCCAACCATCTGCCTTCTCTACTTTTCCACTCAGGCTGCCAACCAGTGCTGGAGAAAGTCACAGTGAGTTTTATCCACTATAAATTCATGTGACTTTATCTTAGCCCGGCTTTCCTGAATGTTCAAAGGTTTTTCTTTTTTTGGGGGGGGGGGGGGTTGTTCATTGATACTCATGCCTTTATTGCATTCCCAACAGACACCACCTCAAAACTTCTCTATAAGCCACTGCTCCTGCCCCATCTCCACTACCACCACTACCACTCTTAAGCACAGGGGTGAGTGTTGAAATTGGAGCGATTATAGAAGGACAGTATTGGAGGAAAGAAGGGGTAAAGGGAGAGAAAAGAGAATGAGAACCAGACCTTGGGCTATGAGGATTTGACGTGAAGTTTGAAAACTCAAAAGGGCTGTTTCATGAAGAGGAGACTAAAGAGGCATAATTCTTTTCCTTTACTGGAAATCTGCAGTTGTCCAACCTGAGTAACATTAGCTACCCTCCACCGTACCTCAAACCATCTCTCTGTTTTCACCTATCTCTACACCTTGTCTTGATAGAAGCTAATAAACTGAGGTGATGACTTTGGAGGAAGAGTAAGAGATGGCCTATCTATTATGTGTGTGTGTGTGTGTGTGTGTGTGTGTGTGTACAAACATCTACATATATATGCAATTTTCCTTCCCCCTTCCTTTTTAGTTTAAAACTTTTTATTAGATTTGTAAGACTCTAGGCAACTACATGTTTGCCAGAACTAATTAATTAATTTATTTATCTACCCCCATCCCTGACCGAGAGACCATCATTTCTGTATTTTAAGATATAGTCAAGAAATCCAAACTCCATTCTCAGAAACTGTCTTGTTAACCAGATGTGCACTTCTCAGATATGGCCTCTTCTTCCAAAGCATTTGCCTTTGATCAATAATTATCATGAAAACAGTACCTATACCCTGAAGATTTTCAATTTCTTGCCCAAGACTTTATAATTGTGTGAGATGGAAGAGACCTTAAAGGCCATCAAATAATGCATTTTGCATTCCTTCTAATATAATTTATGCCTATGTGAATTACCAGAAGCAGCTAATAGTCATCATGTTTGAACTGTCTTTGCCACACCCCAGATCCATCTGTCTAAAAAGACAGAACTCTTAATTGTCAGTGAGTTAAGAAATAGCTGCCTCAGAACCCCTCAGAAGGCCCCTCCCCCATTGCCATTACTTATTCCTTCTTATTTCGACCTTTACAAAATCATCTCTCATCTGATGATGGCTCCTGTAAAATTTAGAAGCCAGGTTGAGGCAATTCTGACACCTATGTTTTATGCACGATATACAGTCATGATTACACATAAGGGACCATGGATACATTCAGCAATTGTTTTGTTTATTATTTTGATTTAATTTAATTTTAAGTTCTACAGTCACAATTGAGAGGTCAGTTGTATGACCACCAGATAAATACGTGCAGATCATACAGGAAGGGGATTTGGAGGAACAGCTCTCGCTCCCTCTTTGATTCTGACTGGGTAGCAGAATCCAGCCTATCAATAAACAGGGCTTCTTGGCATATTCAAGTATACCCAGAGCTATCTCAGTGCATGTTCGAAGTTTACCTTCCTGGATGCTTCTAGTCGCATGTGACCCAACACTGAAGGGCTTCTCATTTTGAGATGATCATGCAGTTCTCTTATTGGCCATCGAGCAGGAAGAGCCAATGACTCAGTAGACTTTGGAAAAGGTAGTAATTCTGCCTGGATGTCTCCCTCTCCCTTCAAGTTTCTATTGACCATCATGTAACTCCGAGGCAGGTAGAGGAAAGGTAGCTTGTTCTTTTCCCAACCTGTGTTAACGTTCAGCCAAAAGTACACAATAGTGAATTAACGTATCCTGCCAAAGTAAGCCTACGATCCAATTTGGGGCTGATTCTTTTATGTTTATTCTTCCATAATCTTAGGTGAATAAGCATTGACTCCATTCATAAGGATGGAGATGTGTAGGCCTGGAGGTCACCTTGTGAGTTCAGGAGGTTTGGAGGGCTCAGAATCTTTGATCAGAACTAACTAGCAGCCCAGGGAGGAGTCCCCAACAATACTCCAGTGCTCCTTAGAGAAGCCAGCTATCAATAAGAGGATGAATCCAAATCTCCACCCTGCTTGACAGAAGACTTGGACACCAAGGGAGATCCTTCAGTGCCAAGGTAAAATATAAAATGCCTAATCAACAGCGAGGTGGTGCAGTGCATAGAGAGAGCGCTGGGGTTAGAATGAAGAAGACTCATCTTCTTGAGTTCTTATCTGACCTCAGACACTCAATAGCAGTGTGACCCTGCGCAAGTCACTTAACCCTCTCTGTCTCAGTTTCCTTATCTATAAAAATGAGCTGGAGAAGGAAATGGCAAACTACTCCAGTCTCCTTGCCAGGAAAACCCCAACAAGGGCCATGAAGAGCCAGACACGACTGAAAATGAATGAACAACAAATCAATAATCCTGCAGATTGTCTCAGGTTCAGGTGATTTTAATTATCAACCTTCCTACAGCATATAGTAATAGTGATCTTTTGTGTTTTAGCATTAGCCTTGTGTGGGGCAAATAAATACAAGTCCCTCATTCATATTGTACTTTGAGCATCTTTCTGCTCTGCCCTTTGGGTACACCATGTAAATGAGCTGAAATATAAGTTCCAATCTTGGGAGCAGGTCTACCCCCAGATTCCTAGTCCCCCTGTCTCCCCAGATGTAGTTAATCCTTCAAAGTCATAAAAACCTCATGATGTTTTGAGTCATATAAGTGGGTGAAAAGGATTTTATGATCTGCCTTCCTGACGTCACCATCTGACCTGCCAGTGCACCCTAAAAACCCCTGGACCTGTTGTCCATCATTAGCCTTTCAGCCGCACCTGTCATTCAGAATATTAGCAAATGTGCCAAATAAAAGAACGACAACACACAGGTTCTTTAAAAAGAAAAACCTAACTATTGACTCCATCTGTGAGCTCCTTAGGCATAACAAAGCACACTGGAATGTTGTTGTTCGTCCTTCAATTTTAAAGAGGACCAATGACATCGCAGGCAATGTCTTGACTTGTGAGTGAATTGGATCGAAGTGAGGTGGAGCTGCACAAAGTTGTCAGCCTCATTGTCCCAGAGTCATCAGAGTCCTGTGGCAACACAAAAGTCAAAACAACTGGCAATGGAGCTGCGGCTAGCAGAGTCTGGGCCTAGCTACCAGAGGAGTGAAATAAAAGGAGAGAGAGAGAGAGAGAGAGAGAGAGAGAGAGAGAGAGAGAGAGAGAGAGAGAGAGATGAATAAGAAAAGGGGAAGAGAGACGGGGATGTATTCCATAGTCTGTTTATTGCAGAACCATTGCATACAGAGCCAAAGATACATGGAAATTACAAGATTTATATACCCTTAGCAGAA
>CM053596.1:253628771-253646461 GCA_028646575.1 Pseudocheirus occidentalis
GTTACAATCAAGACTTGCAAATTAACTCAGTACTTTAGATATTCATGAAACCAATGAGAACATCCACCCAACAAGATTATACTCTCCTTGTATCAGCCTAATGACCTTTGTAGAACTGGGGAGCTAATGTGGCCAAGGTCCCTGAAAGTTTTGTCCTACAACAAATGGCTGAGCAAGCTCTAGGTACTCCACAGCACCTGCTTCAGCCTTCTCCATGGCCGCTGGAGCAAACTGCTTTCATCTGCCCGTTCCACCAAGGGAAGTTTTTACACACTTGGGGTGTACATCCCCTTAACTCACTGATGGGTTCACAGACTGTTGGGTTCTGTCAGCCTGGGTTAGCCCACCTGCCAAGATGGTTTACCAGGCTGTGGCTGCTGTGCATGGTATGTACAGGTTCCTGGAGGCACAGGTGAGAGCTGGGTGACAGGTGGATACCAAGGGCGGATGAGCAGCCCTGAAAAGGGCTCATCAGCCCTTACAGCAGAGGTGTTGGTCCTCCCTGAACACCTCATTCACCTCACCCTGGAACATATACAAGACACAATGTTAGATCTGGGTTCTAATCCTAGTACTGCTATTTACAGCATTAGCAAGTTAATTTTCCCTCCTTCATCCTTGGTTTCTTCATGTGTGAAGCAATGGGGATGCACTAGGTGATAGCTAAGGTGTCTGGAGCAACCACATCTATGCCCTATGGAAGCTAATTCAGCCAGAGACGGCCGATGAGCTGACTCGGCTACTGAGGGGCGTGTACTCAGAAGAGAAGGTAAAGACAATTGCAGAACTGTAGGTCTAAATCTGGAAGAAATCCCAGAGGTAATTTAGTATGGTCCTCTCATTTAAGGAGGAAGCGAAAGCCCAGAGGAGTTAAGGGGCTTGTGGAGGGTGGCACAGGCAGTAAATAGCAAAACACCAACTGAGTGTGGACGCCATACCTCTGAGGTTGCTGCCCTTCCTACTGTACCACAGACCTCAAGGTCCTTGGGAGAATCCTGGGGAGGCTACAGTGGCCTTCTGGGACTGTTTGCAATTAGTGTATAAGAACTGAGAGCACTAGAGCCGGAGGGAGAGGATCTGAATTCAAATCTCAGCTCAGCGTTCTTGTCATTAACATCTATGGGCCTCCCTTTCCTCATACATAGAATGAGAGTTGGACTAAATGATATACCTTTATATGTATGACCCTACCTCTTTACTGCCCTTACCCTTACCCCAAGACCCTTTGCAATACTGATCCTATGCCCATCATTCTGGTCAAGCCAAAGGCCACATGTGACCCAGGCATTTCAATTTGGCCTGCTTGGCTCAAGGAGTATCTGGCCTTCCAGCCCAACTAATCTGAAACCAACTGTATCTCCTTCTGCTAGCAAAGTGGACACCAGGAGGGCTATGAAGGAAGTCCAGCTGAGGAGCTTCTGAGAAACTACTGGCCAGGACATGAGAGCCACAAACCCTGCCACACCATGCGAGCAGAATCTTTCCAGTTCCACGTGATGACCATTCATTTTCTTGCTTTGCTTTTTGATGTATTAATAGCTTTCCAATGGATATGGGCACACCCACCTGCCTCTTTTCAAGGATCCAATGTTCTTTGGGGATTTGAAGGTAAGTCTGTTCTTTTCTCTCTTTTTTTAGATAATCAGAAGCCTAAATAAGAGTTAGCCATTTGAGTCACCATCCCAGCACTTAGATACTTAGATGGGGCTGTGACCTCATCAGGGTGGACATGGACACCCCTCATTAAGGCACATTGCAACCCTTGCCTCATCCCATGGTCGTTCTTATCCATCAGCCCTGTGCAGAGGAGCCATGAGTGTCTGCTGTTGGAGCCACCTTCTGATTCTTCTGACATCCCAAGGATTCTGGTCCAATACTCAGGCTAACTCTCTGCTGTCTCATGACGTGTTTGGGTCACCTCCTTTTCTAGCTGTATGTCAGATTGTAGGAGCTAGAGATGAATGGAAACTTAGCGGTCACCTAGTCCAATGGCCTCTGTCTTGTCTTCTCCCCTGTATCTCTCCAGAGACTGATTTTTTCCAGCTTACTGAGTTAATCAACTAAGTGGAAAAGTAACTTGAGGGCAGGATTTGGAATCTGCAAGATCTGAGGCCAAATACCAACCCAGACACTTACTAGCTGTGTGACCCTGGGCAAGTCACTTGCCTTCTGTTTGCCTTAGTTCCCTCATCTGTAAAATAAGGAGAATTAGTAATAGCACTTACCTCCCAGGGCTGTTGTAAGGATAAAAAGAGATAATATGTTTAAAGCTCTTTGCAAGCCTTAAAGCACCATCTAATTGCTAATAACAATGATGAAAAAGCTAAGTGGCATTGTGGATGTAGCACTGGGTCTTGAGTCAGGAAGATCTGAGTTCATATCCAGGCTCAAATACTTACTAGCTGTATTACTCGGGGCAAGTCACTGAACTTTGCCTCGGTTTCCCCAACTGTAAGAGGAGGGTAATAATTATAGCATTTACCTCTCAGGGTTATTGTGAGGATCAGATGAACTACTTATAAGGCTCTTAGCACAGAGCTTGGCAGAGTAGGTCCCATATAAGTGCTGATTTCTTTCCTACCTTCCGTTCTGACCACCACCATCATCATCAATCCACTGCTCAAAAACTTACTCTGGTTCCTAATTCCATACCAGATAGTAGGTCAGACTTCTTAGCCCAGCATTCAAAGCCCTCCACAGTCTGGCTCCAACTTAACACTTTTTAGGACACACACTAGAATTCTCATGACAGACTGACTAGAAATCATAATAAGAGTCCTCTGTGGCACATTGGTTCCAGGTAGACATAGAAGAATAGTCCAAAGGATCGGCAAAATGGCCTCAAGAAAACCCAGAGCTTTTCAGAGGTCCCCCCCTTGAAAGGAACAGCTCCAACAGGCCTTTCTCTGCTCCCCCTGACACAGCACGAAGACTTCTTGTATGAGCTAACGAGTCCAGAGCCAAACTTTAAAAACTTTAAAACAATATATTTCCTAACTAGGTCCAGAAAAACCATGCAAGGTCAGTCAATAATCCCCAGACCAAATCTTGACAGAATGCAATCTACAGTAGGTCCCTACAGATGTTCCTCCTGCCTCAGCTTCAACAGTAAATTAGGCTGGTCCTTGAAAAAGATACATAAAGTCTCAATGATTTTTTTTCATACAGGTACATAACTTATGTATGCAGAAAATAAAAGGGTATCTTCAAGGCCAGATGGAAACAGACAGGGATGCTCTGGAACAGAAAGCATTTCTAAGTAATCCTACCTCAGGATATTGGGGAATCCAGTCATAACATTATCTTTTGCACTTTGAAAAATACCCATAAACTCACTAGCAGAGGCCAATTTTTTTTCTCTTCTTGTTTGAGAAAGGAAGATGACACACTACACGTATGTGCACATATGCACATCTATTTACATTGCATGATGTGTATGTATTTATCTGTGTTTGGCATGTGAGGTATGGAATGACATGCTTGTTTTCTTTTTCTGTGGCTTGGGTGGGAGTTTGTGGAACTCGTCCTGCCTGACTCTTCTGAGGACGGAGCAGTTCAGAGACTCTTTCTGACTAGATGTTACAACACACCCCTGAGAAGCAGGCTGTTGCTGCGTTGGCTCTTCTGGGGCATCCCCAACCTTCCTTCCATATGTATATGTGTATTCTCCCTCATTTGCCTTACTTAGTCTCGCTTCCTTCCCTTCTGTGGATGCCTTTTGGGGATACCAGGGGAGTAAGGGATTTGCTGGTTTTTTTCTTCTTGTTAATCTGGACTTTTGATTTCATTGGTGTAAGAATCTCCCTTAATCAATATAGACTGGAAACAGCTCTGCCACCTCATTTTAAAGAGCTGCCTGGGAGACTGAGAAGCTAAAGAACTTGCCCGAGATCACACAGTTATTATCTGTCAGCAGTGGGACCCGAGCCCAGGTAATTTTGACCTCAAGGTAAGCCCTCTCTATACACGACACCACCACCATGAATTAATATTGGAAGTTGTTTTTTTTTTAAGTTCCTCATGCAAAATAATTACCTAATTAATCAATTAATCAAATGCTTCCCACCAGAATTTAGATTTCTAATTTATTTATGGATGCAATTAGGGGTAGATAACTTGCCCAGAGTCATGCAACTAATAAGTGTCTGAGGCTGGATTTGAACTCAGATCCTCCTGATTCCAGGACTGGTGCTCTATCTACTGCACCACCATTTGTTTATTAAATAAACATTTAATAAAGACTTTTTCATTTATTCATTCACTCATTCATTTTAATAGATGGTCTTTGTCTCCAATGAAATATACTTAATAAATTTTCACTCCTGTTTTCACACAAAAATGTGAGTTTGATTTGTTGGATACAATCTACTAAGACTATTGCCAAAGGTAAAAGATCCCAAGTTCACAATATTCGTGAATTATGGGTAAAAGAAACACATGTCCATGAGAAGAGCTTCACCAACAGCTTTGATGTTGACCGCTGGCAGACACATGGCCTTGCCTTTCCATTCACAGTGTGGAATATAATAAAAGAGAAAATGTTTTGGGGCTCCCAAGCATGGTAGCAGAGTTGTAGTCTTGGCCAAATCTGGCTCGGCTTTTCATTTCTGCTCATGCATTGGCTACTGTACATGTGTGTGTGTGTGTGTGTGTGTGTGTGTGTGTGTGTGTGTGTGTGTGTGTGTGTAAACTGGGGGCAGGGAGAGGGGGGAACTAGAGACTGCTAGATTTAAAATATTTCTGGAAATGTACTGCTAAAATTATGAACATGCCCAAAACTGCTATGAAGTTATAGTCTTGACACTGGAAAATGAACAGTTCTAAGATTTGTAGTAAGGGAAGAAATTCTAAAAAGCAGCAACAACACCCAGAAGGTGTAAATTTCAATAATTCCAGTCTTAAAAATGCATTTCCGCCTTCAGCAATGGGGGGAGTGGAGAGAGGGAAGGGCAGGGAAGGAGGAGAGGCAATCTTCTCGCTCACGCCTGTACCGGCGCTGAGCATGAAATCTTGCCTCATTGGTTGTGATGCCTGGTGAAGGAGAGCTAAGCAAGTTAGACCATGGGAAATTCAGCCGATGCAGGTCTAGTTTTAAAATATAGATTTGGCCAGGGAAAGCAGAACGGGACTTGAAAGAGAGGATAAATGAAGTGGCCACGGCTGTACCTCAGGCAGAAAGATTAGCAGCCTGCTAAGCAAGAGGCCAGATTTGAGAGGACTGAGCAAAAGGAGAGCCTGAACCTGGCAGTCTGAGAATTCACATCCACTGGCCCAGAAACTCAATGATGGAAAAATCTTGCAAGGAATACAAGCCTTATGGTGCTGCAGGGGAATTCTCTGTGGGTTGCCATTATGGACAGCACATCTTAATATGAAAGAATAATTGCCCGACACAAGGAGGAATGCCCTATCTTGCAAAGGAGCAAACATGGAAAAAATGATGAAAAACAAACAAAAAAAACCCTAGTAAATTTAAAAATAAAAACTATGACTAATATCGGCATATTCATAGCAGCACTTTAAGGTTTACGAGCTTCTGTATACTGCTGGTTTGATTTTCATAGTAATGCTATAAGGTAGGGACTGTTATTGTCCCCATTTTCAAATAAAAAAACTAAGGCTGAGAGAGGTTAAGTGGCTCACCCGGAGTCCCACAGAGTGGTTAAGGCAGAATTTGAACTCAGGTCTTCCTGACTCCATGTCCAACTCTTCGGCCGCTGTACCTCTTGGCCTCCTTGGGTAATAGAGTTATTCGAGTGGAGATAGAGAGGGAAGAACTAGCAGTACTATTAGAAATTATGAAATATGATTTGAAGGCAAAGAAATACAAAGCGAAGAAATCGTTAGAATGAGATTCATCCCCAAGTGATTTATTAAATCAGGACGATGAAGCAGACCAGCCGGCGACAGAGGCAATCTGACTTACGAGGGATGTTCAGACAATTAGGAACTGAGAAAAAATCAAAAGCAGGAAGTAAAAATGGAATTAGACAAGGTTAAATGTGATTTTGAATCAGCACCGTCTAGACTTGAAGCTCAATTAAAAGCTAATAAGGAATGCGCAGAGATGTACCGGACGTTCAAAGAGAATCACAATAAATTATTTGCCTCAGCCCCAATTGATAATTTTGGAGCCAGATCTTACCCAGAATTAAAACAGTATTAAAAAGAAACAAAGACCAGGAAAAGTATATAAGATTGATCTGTATTTATTGGACCAGAACTTGGCAGAATAGGGTCCAGAGTAGTCCCCTGCAGCTCTCACAGGAAACCAGGCTGGTCCCAGAAGAAGTTAGCAAAGTCATTCTGGAACCATCTCCCAGCACTAACTTGTGTACATAGAGAAGAAATAAATATTTGCAAGGCCAGAGTGAATTAGAGACAAGAGATAAGAAACTCTTGCTTCTAGATGCCCTTACTACGGCTACGGCAAAGCAGGGAGTGCCCAAGATATCAATAGACTGTAGTTTGAAAAGCACATTATGCCAAAGAATAGAGGCAGTTTTTTCTTTCTTACCGGTTTTGGTAAAAGTGGTTTTTGTTATGGTTTCTGTCTCTGGCCTTTGAGATTTCAGAGGGCATTTGCCGCCTCTAATCTTAATCTCTGAGGCAGCAAGATGGTGCAGAAGATGGGGCCTCTGGCCCAATGTCAGGAAGGTTCATCTTCTTGAGTTCAAATCCGGCCTCAGACACTTACTAGCTGCATGACCCTGGGTAAGTCACTTAACCCTGTTTGCCTCAGTTTCCTCATCTTTAAAATGAACTGGAGAAGGAAATGGCCAACCACTTCAGTATCTGCCAAGAAAAGCCAAATAGGTCACAGTCAGATACAAATGAAATGTCTAAACAGCAGCAAAGTCTGTCTTTGTCTCTCTCCCCCAAGTACAGAGAATGTCAGAGAGTCTCTCAGTGTTGCTCCCTGACTAGGAACCCTAATTCACTCCAGGAAAATCCAGCCCAGTGGGACATTGGGAAAGGTGTCTTGATTATGCGTCCTGACTTCCCAGAGTTCCATTCACAGAAAACTCAAGCCTTCTTTGATGCGAATTTAATTCAATTCAATTCCATGAGCATTTATTTAGTATGTAACATGAACTAAGCTCTAGGGATGTAAAGACACAAGAGGGGTACGGGCCCACACGCACCTCCATAGTTAAGATGAGTGGGATCCCACGTTACCTACATTTATAGAGAACTGAATCTGGCCTAGTCTTCTCCAGGGGAAACCGCAGCATCTCCCTGGAAGGGCCCAAGAGAAGCCCCAAAGCCTGGTGTTCGCTTCTTCCCTCACCCTTCTCCATGAGGGGGTCAGGCTGGACTCGAGCGAGGCCAGCTCTCTCTCCCTTATACTTTTCTCCCTCCTGGTTCCAAGTCAATGCATATGCTGCTAAGTTGTACCTATGCATCTGACTGATTTGCAGAGACTTCAGATTTTAACTGGGGGCAGAAGCGAACCTGGGGGGCTGGCTTGTGCAGAATCTCATGCCAGGCCCTCATGGTAGCCATATTAGCATCAGCTCCTAAGTGGAGAATCAGGGCACAAAAGACAGGAGAGTCACAAAATGAATCCATTGCAGACATGAGGATCAAAGCCCTCTCTCCATCTTATTTTTCAATTATGAGGCCCACCCAATCTCCCTTTTTGTTAGCTCCATGCGGCAGGCACATTTACAGGAATTAAGAAACCCTTTAGTATTCATGGCTTTGTTCAAGTATGTAAATATGTAAGTTCAGGAAAGAGTGAGGTCATTACTCATGAGCTTCACATTATTTCCTGTTCCTATTTGAAAATAATACATTAAAAAATGTAAGATTCTTGACCAAAGCAAGAAAAGGCCTAGAAATAGCCTACCTGTCATCACCTGCTCTCACAGCCCCTACCCCCAAAGAAAGTGCCATGAGAACTCTGTTACAACAGAGTACTACATGTTCCTGAGAAGGGGTGGTATGACAGAGGGGAGCATTAATATGGTTCTGCTGGTGGAGTTTCTCTAGGAGAGAAGGAATAATAAGATCAGTTGGAAAGAAAGACCATAAATCTTTCTTACTGAATAGAGTGGTTCTGAGGAGGGGGAAGCTCCCTCCATCCAATGTGTGGATTCCTCCTGAAAAATAAATACCTTCCTGATTTTTTTCACAACCGCAGAGGACAGTTGCTTTATGGGATAATTGAAATGCAGCCTGAAGATTATTTCTCAGACATAATATGCTCTGCCTGCTGACCCAGCCGAGAGAGGCACAGCAGAAGCTGAGGGGAGTTGTGCCTCCCTCTTGCCTCAGGTCCCAAATTAGGGGATGTGCTGTTACCGTGGCCATTACAGGCTGATTCTGTGTACTGACTGAAGCTCATATTCCTGTAGCACATAAAGTTCCTGATAGCCCTGGCTGGTAGAAGATCCTGCAGATGCTTTCCATCACTTTACAAATGAGAACACCAAGGTCCAAGAGGTGACATGATTTGCCCTTGCCATACAGCTACCATTTCAGCCCAGGTCTACTCACTCCAGCTCTCCGCTTGTTGTGGCTCAGTTTTTTCAGCTGTGTCCAGCTCTTCATGACCCCATCTGGAGATTTCTTGGCAAAGTTACTGTAGTGGTTTGCCATTTCCTTCTCCAGCTCATTTTACAGATGAGGAAACTGAGGCAAACAAGGTTAAGTGACTTGCCCAGGGTGACACAGCTAGTAAGTGTCTGAGGCTGAATTGGAACTCAAGACTTCCTGATTCCAGACCTGGCACCACCTAGCCGCCCTTTAAAAGCATAAAATGGGACTCAATAAGCATTCCCTCTCTGTCAAGAGTTCCCAATTAAGCACATAGTTAAGTAGACTAATCTTGTCTCTTGATCATTTTGATGTTAAAACAAGCCCAAGACAACAAGATAAATGTGAGGTTTCACAAGCTGTGATGTGACCTAATTGACTTTCAAGGAAGCAAGTCAGAGAACGTTTCTTTCAGGAACATTGTCACGGCCTCCTTGTAGAGAGAAGGGACAGTGTCTTATCAGAATGCTGCGCATGCCCCAGCACCCAACACAGCGCTGTGCACACAAGAGCTTCCTGTAAAGGAGACCCTGACTGAGCCCAAACTAACCAGGACCACAGGGCACAGGCAAGAATTCTGCCCTGTTCTTCTCCCCCACCCCCACCCCCAACCCAAGCCCATGCTGGCGCTGCTCAATGCCTTTTGGAGGTTTGTCAGAGCTCCAGGGTCCTTTACATGGCCCTGGTTCTAAGCTGCAATGATGTTGGTCCAGTCCCAGCAAAGAGAGAGGTGCAGACTGCTCGTGCCCACCTTGTTTCCCGGCTTCCCTTGTTCTTCTTCCCTTCCATGTCTCCTGCCGGTGATGGCACCTCTCTGTGTCAGTTCATATTCCATTTGGCAACTGCTCCTTCTCTCTGATTTGGGGTCAATATAGAGAAGCAGAGAAACACTTGTGGTTATCCAAAAATGGAATGGGCTGGTCCAAGAGGTGGTGCATTTTCCCTCATTTGGAGGTCCTCCAGTAGACGCTGAATGATCACCTTTTCAGGGTGTTCTAGAGAAGATTTCTGTTCTGGTTGGATTCTACTATGAGTCCAAGGATACGCTAGAGCCAATTGTTAAATTTAGAGTGGAAGCATTTACACTTTGGAACTTGAAAAATGCTATAGGTCAGGGCTTGATTCATTGATTGTCTAAACTTCTAAAAGTAACAGAGAAAATGTTAATAATGCAAATTAAACTTAAAGGTATGTCACAGATACATTTTCCCCCCAGAGAGCCATTTGTTAAACATTTACTGCTGCACCATTAATTGTAACACTGAGTCACCAGGTTGTGTTGATAACACATCTTTTGAAAGTCTTAGGTCATTTTTAAGACTTTAAAGCTACACTTAAACCTTGTGGACATCCAATATTGTGATGAGATTTAAAGGCCCAAGTTTGTGGTAATTCTGTCCTTAGAAATATAGTTACAAAATATTAAAAATAATTTGTGATTACACCCCCAGGTAGGGAAAGATAACTGTCTAACAATGGGCTAGAAAGATTGAGATCCCCGTGTGTACAAGGAAAGGTCACTCTGTCCTAAATGGCTCCCAGAGTTGTCCTGTGCCCTCATTCCATGTACAAAAGGACACAAGAAAATACAGAAGACAGGATCAACCATAGGTGCTTCCAAGCAGGAAGATCAGACCCAGGTTTGCATTAGATGCAGGTTTAACCATAAAAGAACATGTTTAGATTGAGATGCCAGTTTATACCCATCTAACGTTAGGTAGGGAGATGGGGTGAGGATCATCCTGTTCACTCTATTCTGTTTCCATGTGTAATAATAATGGAATTTGGAGATGCCCCTGAATTGACTTGGCTTTTGGGTTTAGTGTTAAGACCCAGAACTTGTGAATCCCACTTATGGGATGGACTTCTTGATGTGAAGAGAGAAGGCTGAACTGGGAGGAGCCATGAATTGAGAAAAGTTCAAGCCCAGAGAAGGCCAGAAGAAGAAGGACTTTGGGGGAGAGCAGTATCCAGTGTCGTGGAGCCTGAGTTGCTGAGAGAGACTGCTGAGAGTCCATTGGAGCTGCCAGGACTTTTGAGGACCGCCACCTGGAGCTGCTGAGAACTGAGGAGGCATGGCTGTGATGCTGGTATTCTGTCTGTTTTGATGTTGTTTTTCCAGATTCACCTGATGGTGGATAGTGCTGCTGTTGTAGAGGTCCTGAAACCCGGCTATTGGTGGAGAAGCCCTGAAGAAGGATTTTCTTGTTGTATGTTCACAGAAATCCTGGAAGGGGGCCTTGCTGATACTTTCAGGGGTTCTGGGGCATTACACCATGTCTGTTTTTCCTTTGCTCTTCAGTCATATAAGCAAGTGCCTTTGCTTATAAAATAAGCTTTTATCTTTCCACTTTCTAGCCTCCCTAGAAGCTTAGGTTTGCAGAGAAGGAATGCCAGTGCTGGCCCTGCTGCCACTGCCCCTACCTTTTATTTTTTTCCCATTCCTCTTCAGAGAAAAACTTTAAAAACAAACCCACAAAATCCCTGCTGTCATGGAAAACTCTGCCCTTGTACTCTGCTTTCATGTCAGCTTCCACTCTTGCTGAGCTGTGAAGACACATAATCCCCAAGATGTTCAGTGACTCAGGTCACCTCACAAGGCAGCCAGTTCGAGCTTGACCAGAAGGACCATTCCACTGCAAACAGGAGAAATTTCCTCTTTGCTCTATTAACTATTTATTATTTGCTATAATAAGATGTTATAAGTAACATTATATCATAATAATATATTAACATACAATAATATTAATATTATATCTTAATTATAATATTATAAATCATACAAATCATTGGTTTGCTGTAATAACCATCTCCTTCCACCTCTCTCACTACCTTTAATGGACTTTTTCTCTCTTTCTTTGCCTTCACTCCCCCTTTCAAAGTTTTGGCCTATATTTGGCCGCTTCAGCCGTGCAGCATCGAATCCTTTTCGCCCTTTGTGTTATTGTCATGTCTTACTAAACTCCAATATTAGCTATAATTCTTTGTCTCCCCGTGGTGCTAAAAACCAAAGGAAAACCGAACAATGGTGCTGACCACATCTGCAGGTTTGTTATCGGAGCTGAGTTGGGCCATCACTGATGTGTGGATAATAGCCTTTGATCTTACTTTGAGCTGCTATCACACTCCTCCCACAGAAGCCTTTCCAAATGCTCTCTGCTCCAAAATGCTCGCTCTGCATGAGACAAAGATCCCTTTGCTGTTCGGTTGTGTCTGACTCTTCATGACCCCATTTGGGGTTTTCTTGGCAAAGACACTGGAGTGGTCTGCCATTTCCTTCTGCAGCTCATTTTCCAGATGAGGAAACTGTGATAAACAGGTTTAAGTGACTTCCTCAGGGTCACTCAGCTAGTAAAGCCTGATCTGAACTCAGATTTTCCTGACTCCAGGCCTGGGGCTTTGTCCACTGTGCTGCTCTGGAGCTGTGAAGACCTGGGCTCAAATCTAGCCTCAGATGCTGAATAGTGATGTAGGCAAGTCAGTTAACCTGTTTACTTCAGTTTTCTCATCTATAAAATGGGATAATAACAGTATCCACCTACCAGAGTTGTTGTAAAGACAAAATAAGATAATATTTTTAAATGCTTTGCACACCTTAAAGCTCCTACATAGGTCCTATCTGTTATTATCCTTTAAAAAATTGAGTTGGAACAGGTAGGTAGCATAGTGAAGAGAGCATCTGTCCTGGAGTCAGGAGGACTAGAGTTCAGACACTGCCTAGCTGAGTGACCCTGAGGAAGTCACTTCAACTTGTTTGCCTCAGTTTCTTAATTTGTAAGATGAGCTGGAGAAAGAAATTACACACACAACAGCCTCCCCTGAAGGATCTTACCAAGTGCCAAATTGTGCCCAGCTATGGGAGCGCGGCCACTAGGTGGCGCAACAGTGGATAGAATGCCAAGCCTAGAGTTAGAAAGATTCTTCCCGGGTTCAGATCTAACTTCAGACACTTACTAGCTGTGGGACCTTGGGAAAGTCATTTAACCCCAATTGCCTCCAAAAACAAGAAAACCAAAAAATTGAGTTGGCTCTACCTTTCCTTAAAAACCTTTTTCAAAGTGTCATCCCCATTGTTTACCCTCCCTGAAAGCATATTCTACCAAATGTTTAAAAAGGGACTAATTACCTACTCTACACATTTTTTTCTCATAACTTGAGAAAGAAGACATTTCTAACTTAAACCAAAGTGTGTGTTGGGGCGGGGGATAGAGGGTAGCTGTAAGAATTCATATTTGAAGTTTGATGTCCTAGATTCAGATCCTGCCTTTTCCATATTGTCTGTGTGACCTTGGAACAAATCACTTGCCCACTCCGGCCCTCATTTATAACACAAGAAGGTTGGGTTAGATCACCTCCAATGTTCCCCTTCTATTGCCCCAGATCTATGACCCTATGAATTATAAACCAACAAGGTTAATAAATATTGATACATATAAGAGTTAAATCTTAGCAAAAAGATTACAGCAATATATCCAAAAGATTATTCCCTAGGACCAAGCTGGATTCATACCAGGTGTACGAAGATAATTTAGCATTAGGAAAATGATGTTGAAATAAAATAAAAATAAAATTGATATTGGAAATTTAAAAACCCCAAACCACATGACCATAGCAATAGAAAAGAGGGTTTTCACACAGCACAACCCTACCTAACTCTGCTGACATTGCTACAGCCGGGGTGCAGGCCTTTATTACCTCATACCTGAATGACTGCAGAAGCCTCCCTGCCTTGGTCTCCCCTGCTCCAGCCCATCCTTGCTCAGCTGTCAAATTGATTCAGCCATCTCAGCTTGACTCTGCTGTCAGACTGATCTTCCTAAAGCACAGGCCTTACCATGGCCCCTTTTCCTCCTTCCCCCCATTCAATAAATCCCAGTAACTCTCTCTTATCACCAGGATCAAATATAAAATCCAGTGCCTGGCTTTTAAAGCCCCCCCCACAATCTGGCGCCCCCCCCAACCTTGCCAGCCTTCTTACACTCTGCTCCCTTCCTATACTTTATGATCCAATGACAACCGGCCACAATAACAATTCAGCCCACAAAACACTCTACAGTTATCCCTTCCACATCACAACTTTCCCCATCACAGTTTCAATATATTGTGGGTTGGCCTGAGAAATTAAATGGAAATTTGGGGGGAGTTTTACAAAAGCCATAGACAACCCATGAAGGTTGGTAGGTGATATAGAAAAAGTTTAGAAACTCAGAAATGTGTAAAATATAGGTATAGTATTATACAATATCAACCCAAATTGTGCCAGAAGGTACTGTAAATACCCCATAAAGGAAAAAGACAAAATTCAGACTTCTCTGGTACAAAGGGAGGACCAAAAAAGTTTAGATGGATTTTCCTGATTGGAGAGAAAGGAAGGGTATGCCGTACCTCTAACCCCTAGAATGTGGAGAGAAACAAGTGTTTTCCTGATGTTTTAACATGGAGATGCATGTGTTTTGCCTGGCTCTCCTCTGTGCCTGGAAAGCTTTACTTCCTCATTTCTGCCCCGGGCCATCCCTGCCTTCTTTCAAGTATCAGCTAAAATCCCACATTCTATACAAAACCTTTTATGATCTCCCTTAATACTAAAGCCTTCCTCCTGATGTTATCTCCACTTTAGATGGTGTCTGTACATACTTATTTCTAAGTTGTCTCCCCAGTGCACTGAGAGTACCTTGTTCTTGCCACAGCCAGGAGGCCCGTGTCACTGAATAGAAGTGCCTGTGATGGGGAGTAAGGTGTAAGACTGGAAAGGTAGAAGAGGGCTAGGTTAGGAAGGACTTTGAATGTCAAATAGAGCATTTCATATTTGATTCTGGAGCCAATAGGGAGCACAATGTGGAGGGGGACATTTCCCACTTCGGGGAACCAAAACTATCTCATTTGGAGGATAGAAGAGAGTGAGATGAATTCAGTCAGAAAGACCTGGGTTCAAATCTTAGCTATTTACCAGCAGCGTCACCATGAGCAACCCAATTAACTTCTCTTTGCCTCCATTTCTTCATCTGTAAAATTTCGGTAATAAGAGCCCTTACCTCATAGGGATATTGTTAGGATCAAATGACATAATATGTTTAAAGTGCTTTACAAATCTTAAATCTCTAACTTTGTGAGCTACAGTTATACTTTGACATATACAGTAATAATAACTAGTGGTTTTCTATACTTAGACTTCATTCAATGCATTCTTTGTAACACACACCCACAAAATAAAATTTCATCAACAATAGCTATTTAAAACGCTTATTGGCTATAATCTTGGTTTAAGATGGAAGGATGAGCTGTTTAAAGATTGATAAATCTGGGGTCTCAGTAATGTGGATATCCCCTTCAATGATACAAATTAAAAACTATAGTGAGAATAAATGTGTTCCCTTGGGATAAACTAACTCTATTTTGTAGTAGGTCACCATTTAGTGATCAAGTATTTTGATCTTTGTTTTGTTTTTCCCCTGTTAAGATGAGCATAAATGTGGTCTAGGTTGGTAAATGGCACATGCGTGTTCATAAACAACTGATAAATACAGAAGACACCACTGATGGGAAATTTGGCAAACAACCTGGTCATTAGCAACAATCAAATTAGGTCACCGGCCACCAATCAGAACCTCAGTGTAACCAGCCAACATTTATAGCAGGAACCAATGAGACACCCACTAAACACCCCCAGCCTTCTCTCTTGGGTCACAAACCAAGACTGGCTTCTGTGTTCTCAAGCTTGAGACTCAGTCATCCCCCCCTTTCTTTTAACCTTATGGCAATACTGATTGACTGATGGAGATCTGCCAACTTTCCAGGCAACTGCTTTGTAGGGAAACACATGAATTTCTCAGTGGACAACTCTTGTTGAGTATCAGCATGAGACATGCTTACTGGGAAGCCCTCGGAAGTCAGGGTGGTGGTTTGTTCCTAACGGAATTAACATCTCTATTGATCTCTGCTGCCTAATAGATAATATAAATTAACATTTGCACATATCTTAGTAATTAACTTTAGTTGCTAGAACTGAGAAGCCTAAATCTTATGAGTATTTCCATCACTTTTGTTAGCATACATGATGGTAAATCAGTTTTGGTTCTGCACTGTGCATCATACAATCTACCCCTCAGTGTTGGAGGTCTTCTCATCCTTTAGTATCCCTCCACCATTTTGGCCCTTTCAGTGAACTCCTTTCAGGGCCTCCATTTTGGGGACAGGCCCAGTTGGTCTCACTTCATTCTCCTCTTGGGTATGCTTTTGTCTCTGAGATTTGACCACCATGATGTTTCATGGGCACCCTTATCTTCCCACCTCCTTTTCCAGCAGTCTTTTATCTTCCCCCATTAGACTATAAGCTCCGTGAGGGCACAGTTTCTTTTTTGCTTGCACTTGTATTCCCAGCACTTAGCACTAGTGCCTGTCACATACTAAGCATTGACTCAATGCTTGTTGACTTGCCTTGCCTGCTCATGCTCTCTTGTTCTGTACAACCCCCCTCCACATTCTCCTATAAATCCTCCACCGGGAATGTACTCAATGATCAAAGAATCTTCTCCTAGTTCTGTTGACATTGTACAGATGCCAACTGGTGCTTTTACATATTAATAAACCTTAATTTTATAGCCAAAATCTCATCAAATTCCTAAAATCTTTGCAGAAGTACTAAGAATGAATAGCCAGACACATGAACACAGAATGTTGAGAGACCGAGTTGAAATAAAAGATAGCATTTCATTCTGGTTTTTTAAGATGAATTTTATTATCCTTTGTTTTTCATATCTCTTATGTTTCTCAACATATCCTTCCCCCACCTCTTCCCAGAGAAATGAAGAAAGAGAAGAAAAAAATACCAGGTCACCAAAACTAAATACTATATCCAAAAAAGTCTGACATTATATGTGGTATTGCAAACCCGTAGTCAGGACAGCTAGGTAGCAAGGAGGATAGAGTGGACCTGGAGTCAGGAACATTAATCTTTCTGAGTTCAAATCTAGCCTCAGACACTAACTAGCTGTGTGACCCTGGGTGAGTCACTTAACACTATTTGTTTCAATTTCCTCATGTGAAAAATGAGCCGGAGAAGGAAATGGCAAATTGCTCCAGTATCTCTGCCAAGGAAATCCCTATGACTGAACAATGCCAATAGTCCCCAGTCTTTGTAAAGACTTATATTTTCTTTGAAGTCATGTCAAGAACTGATTTTAAAAGATTTTCCTAGTTTCTGGCAACCAAAAGAGCTTTTTCAGGGGGTAAATTATTAAACACATCCTTCCTAACTGCTAGTCTATACATCATTCAAGAAGGAATCCCTAACATTAGGCACATATCAACATTATCTACTTATAGAATTTCTGGGGAGCAGGTCTTCACTTTGAAGAAGGTGTGAGGCACCCATTCTGTTTGGAACTGGCTTCATATGAAACACTGGCATGGTCTGAGGTAAATACTGGAGAAAGAGCAGGAATTCAATATCTTAATAGCAAAAGAAATTAAACAGAACAGAAAAAAAGGCAGAAAAGACACTTAGTCAATGTCAGTTATGACCCTTGTGTCAGAAATTAAGGCAAAGCCCTGAATTAGAGAATTTCCACCGTACAATGAAATAGGAACACTCTATTACTTACGTGATTTTGATCCCTTTTTTCACAGATATTTCACTGAGAAAATAAGAATGGAAAAGAGGGTGGAATTACGTGTTAATATTGTTTCAAAGGCAGCGAACCGGGTCTACCACTGCTTGGGAGAGCAAAGGAGTGAGACAATTTCATCGTGCGGCACTCTGGAGTATTAATTAGACTTAGTTATTTATGAGCTAAGTGCTGAAAAGGTCTGGGGTCCTTAATAGAGCTAATCAAATTTGAAAGGGCACTGGTAACCACAGGAAAACTAATAGGATTGTATTGTCTGTTCTCCAGCATATCACCTTCAACTTCTATAGGTTAGGAGTCCCAGCCATTTAACTAGTAAACTAGCATCTGGAAGCAATCAGCTAACAAACATGTGTTTATTTAGTTTTAGTTTTCAACATTGACTTTTTTAAATTTTAATTTATTTTCTTGGTTACATCATTCATTTCCACAAGGTTTTGAGTTACAAATTTTCTCCCCTTTTTGCCCCTACCCCCCAGCCCAGAACATTGATCCCACTGTAAGACCCCTCCCACAATCTGTTCC
>CM053596.1:253646961-253676125 GCA_028646575.1 Pseudocheirus occidentalis
CTCTGTGGAACTCTGCTTCCTGGAGGGGGAAAGCTCTGTCCCAAATCGCTGGGGCCCTCACAGCTGCTGGAGTTATTAGTGGGATGCTGCAGCCCCCCCTAGCTTTGGCTCACTGAAAGCGCACCCCAAGACCACCACTCAAGACCACGATCCAGATCCAGGCTGCTCAACGCAAGAGCCCTTGGCCCCCATGGATCGCGTCAGCTCCCCTGCTATCTGCAGGCCAAGGGCTCTGAAGCAGCCCAGTGGAAGCCTCTGCTGCTCCATTCCTGCTGCTCCAGCTGCCTCCCACTGCTTCCTTGCCCTGGGAGCAGTTTGGTCTGACCTGCTCTGATCCTCCCCAGTTAGCAAAATCCACTGACCTTTCTCTTAGCCTTTTTGTCTTCTGGCCTGATAAATGTGGTAACTGTGCCTCCAGTGCAGCTGATCTGCTCTCCTATAGGTGTGGCTCCCCGCAATGCCCCAGGGCCTGAGCTGGCCGGGTTTTGGCTGCAGCTCCCAGACTGCTAAGAAGAACCCCACCTGCTGAGCTGCCTGTAGCAACAGATGTGCTTTCTGTCTTTTGGAGAGTTTTGGAGCTTGAAAATATGTTTAGAGTCCCATTTTATGAGTTTTTTTAGCGTGTTTGTGTGGGAGCTGTGGTGCTTTGCTGCTTCTACACCGCCATCTTGGCTCCGCCCCCAACATTGACTTTTATGAGATTTTGAGTTCCAAACTTTCCGCCTTCCCCCACCAAGATGGCATACAATCTTATACAGGCTAACATGTATAATCATATTAAACATATTTCCACATTTGTAATTCCACAAATACTTATCAAGTACATCCTCAGTTCTTGGTTCTGTTCTAGGTTTTAGAGATACAAAGACAGAAAGCAAATGGTCCCTGCCCTCAAGAGGCTGACATTCTATTGAGAGAAAACCTATATTTCAAATATGCTAAGTGTTTAGGAGCAGGAAGAAAGACTAGCCAGTTAGTTGGTCAATACACATTTATTAAATGCCTCCTATTTGCCAGGCACTGTGCTAAGTGAGGAACACAGAAAGAAGTAAAAGAGTTCCTGCTGTCAAGGAGTTTACAATCTGATGAGAAAAATAACAACCTTGGAAGCATGCCTCAAAACAAATTCTGGAGCAGCAAAACCTACAAAAGGATGGAGTGAAACAATTTTCCAGTCCAAAACAAACTAAAAGGTGGGAATGAAAGGTCTGTTGCAACAGGGTGAAAGTGGAGCTCATTCCAGCACACACAGTGCCCTGGCAAGACAGAAGCAGACCTTGAATGCAATGGAACTGTCAGTATTGGCTTCTGGAGCTTCTGGATCATAGACAATAATGGGGTTGGATAACTGGCCAGAAGAGGATTTCAGAGGTCCCTTTGCTTGGTACCAGGTATAGGATTCTGCTGCATTGCCCATACACAGATCTGGGCAGCAGTCCTGGGTCTCAGTCTCAGGGCAATAAGGAACACCAGAATACCAAAGGTGTACTCACAGGGTAGTAGAGACCCTGGTCACAGTTCCAGTGGAAAAGAATGCTTGTGGCCACTCACAGATCAGAAAACAGGCCAAGGGAGTAGTAAACACACATCTCCTTAGGTCATACCACCTTGGAAGAACTGAAAATTTACAGACTTCCAGAACTAGCTCTGAAAACAGCTTGAAAAAAAACCTAAATCTTCAGACAATATGCCCACCCTGGGAGCAGAGCCCAAATTTAATGTAAAGTTAAAAGTAAATAATTAGGCTGGGAAAATGAGCAAACAACAACAAAAAGAACGTGACCATAGAAGGTTATTAAGGTGACAGGGAAGATCAAAACTCAAACTCAGAAGACAACAAAGTCAAAATTGCGATGTCCATATCTTCAAAAAAAATGTAAATTGGTCTCAGTCACAAAACAAATTCCTGGAAGAGCTCAAAAAGAACTTTAAAAATAAGTAAGAGAAGTAGAGGAAAAATTGAAAAGAGAAATGAGTTTGATACAAGAAAATCATGAAAAAAAGAGTAAACAGCTTGGAGACACACAGAGGAAAATACTGAAGAAAACAACACTTTAAAAAATAGAATAGGCCAAAGAACAAAAGAGCACAAAAATTCACTGAGAAGAAGAATGCCTTACAAAGCAAAATTGGCCACATGGAAAAGGACGTACAAAATTTCACTGAAGAAAATAATTCCTTAAAAATGTCTTTAAAAACTGGGCAACTTGAGATAGTGGGTGGTATGTTATATAGGAGGAACAGCAAGTTGGCCAATTTTGCTGGAATATGGAGTGAGTGAAGGGGAGTAATGTGTAGTCATCTTGGAAAGGTAGGCTGAATCCAGATGATGAAGAATTTTAAATGCCAAACAGAAGAGTTTTTTTTTTCTTAGAGGTAATAGGAAGCTACTAGGGCTTTTAGAGCAGGGAAGTTACATGGTCGGACACATGCTTTAGGAAATCATTTGGCTTTGTAGAGAATGGGGAAATAAGGATACCAATTAGGAGGCTGTTATAATAATCGAAGCAAGAAATCATATGATCAGAGAAAAAAGGACTGATGTAAGAGTTAGGAAGATTTTAGGTTGTTTTAAAAAAAATCCTCCACAAACTGTCATTTTATTTTAGTTTTCAAAAAGAGTTAGAGGAGTAAAAGTACAAATAAACACTATACCCATTACCTTGTGTGAATGTCATCTCAAACAATACCAAGAGGACCTCTTTCCATGACACGTGTGTCTAAGATGGCACCACCAAAAGATAAGAAGACCAAAAGATCAACTTGGAAGTTTAACCTTGACCTTACTCATCTAGTTTAAGATGGAATCTTTGATTCTGGAAATTTTGAACAATTCTTGAAGGAGAAAGTGAAAGTCAATGGAAAAATGGGGAACCTAGGGAATGTTGTTCATACTGAATGCTTCAAGAATACAATCACTGTTGTGTCTGACAAGCAGCTCCCTAAATGATATTTAAAATATCTTACCAAGAAATATCTTAAGAAGAACAATCTTTGTGATAGACTTTGTGTGGTTGCATCTGACAAGGAGACTTATGAACTTCATTATTTACAGATTAGTCAAGATGAGGAAGGTTCTGAATCTGAAGATTAGATGGGAAGCTGAGCCCTTTCTTAGGGTCTTTGAATTGTAAGTGTTAAAAAGAATAAAATATGAATACGCTTTAATTTATTGGCAAATAAATCTTACAGCAATGTTAAAAAAATACCAAGAGGAAAAAGACTTCAAGTACACCCTTGTCATACAATAAAGTGATCAGGAAAGGCGGCAGAATAGTGCCCTCCACACTAGCTACTGTGTAAACACATTACTATTTCTTAAGTACTCTGTGAGAGAAAGAAATCTGACTCCTACAACCCCTGACTTTTCCAAACATTACTTGCCAAAATACCAAACCAAAAAAATAAATAAAAGCCTCTGACCACCAGTGAAAATAAATAGCAACCCTCCAGATAGCCCTCATCAGTACATATTGCCAGTTTCATATATTATGTTTTTAATATCTTGTGACATTGCAATACCTCATTTCACCAAGAGCTTTAGGGTGGCTGCTATTATAAATGATAGAAATTAGGAAATTAGGCAGAAAAAGAATTCTTTTCTTTTCAAAGTTGGAAGTATGGAAAAGAAAGAGGGGACTTTCCGGAGAAGGAAAATAGAGCAGTATCTTGTATCTTTATGTACATGAAGGATACTGTCTGACCTGTAGGATAGTCTAATCTATGGTAATAATAATATAACATAATAAATGATCATAAATAGTAATAATAAATAATAATTGACATTTATAAAACACTATGATTTTTGAAGACATTTTACCTACATTGTCTCATTTGAACCTCAAGACAATTGTATGGGGTAAATACTACAAGTATTATTACCTTTGTTTTATGGATGAAGAAACATATCTGAGACACAAATAAAATGCCGTTACTCAGGATCAAATAGCCAGTTCATGACCAAGGTTGGATCTCAGGTCTTCCTGACTCAAAGTCCAATATTCCATTGACTTTTGTATGCAATATATTCCTCTTTGTATATAACAGGAATATGTGATTTTACGACAATATTCAGAAGAATTATGGAGAATCAGGAGAAGCAGCATTCTATACCTGAGAAAGTACTAGACTTGGAATCAAAATGAGTCCAGATCCTGCTTCTGACACCTATATTTGACCCAAGGTAATTCACTTAAACCTCTATGTGCCCCAGGCAATTTCCTAAGAGTGCTGAGTTACCCAGAATTCTGATCTACCTTGGTAGAGGGACCTCCCTAGAACCAGAATTAGAAATCATGGTGCCTGGGGGAATATTCAGCTGAGAGTATATGGGAGGTGGGAAAGAACATTCTCTGTGAGAACTGAGGATGAGGAAGAGGGACCCTGAGATTGCAGATCTGGTCTGGGGAGGCAGAGATGAGTTAGCCATCCTTCCTCCTCATCCCTCAGGAACTCTATTCTTTTCCTCCCTCTTCCCCCCATCTCACTGCACCCCCAAATTTTCAGCCCCTGGAGTAAAGCTCTGACTGCTATACTCTAGGTATGGCTCTGGAGTTCTCTATGCTGATGAAATTACAGATCCTTCACATATTTGTGCAGATTTATAACAATCTACTGTTCATTGCCTACACTTTGTTCCAGTCTCTTCATGAGCAATGTATGTTCATAACATTGTTGTCAGGACACAAACTCTGATAAATTACTTTTCTACCAGAGCCTGTAAGTTAATGGGGTTTTCTGAAGAGTAGGGATGAGGTTGGTTTTTTTTAAAAGGCAATTTTTGGGCAAAGTATTATTATACCAATTATAATGTTATATCCAAGTTCCCATCACTTTGCCGACACCTCTCTCTACTTACTCCTTGAATTTTCAAATGTAATTATGTAAAATATAGACTATTATTTTAATTATCCCTAATTAAATGCACTTGCACATATGAATGTGTATTTTAATTGCATAAGTCACTTGGAATTCTTAGCATTCTCTGCTTCTCTTCCTAAAATAGTTTTCTGTATAGACAATGAGCACTGGAGTCCAAGTTTTTTTTTTTTTTAAGAAAATGAACATTTTCATTTACAAGCTAATGGAAATGCGTTAACTTGCATCTGAACCCATAGCGTCCAATGATCACCTTTCCCAAAGAAATTTACAATATTGCCCCGAATAAGGCTGAGCGTGCACCATCAAGATTTGCTCCCTTGCATTGGTGCCCCTCTCCAAGGTCCTACTTCTATCTATACAGTGTTAGTTGCTTCTTGTAACTCACTTTTTGCCACTTTAAGCAGATGTTGCTTAGCTATGAATTTTTAAAGAAACCCCAATTTCTGTTTTATTGTGCTATGAGAATGAATGTTAAAAGACACTTCTCTGAGTCCTCCTTTTTCCTCCTAAAGACTTTTCTCTCACCTGATTATTCATGGTCAACTTTCAATGAATATTAACTACTTCTATCTGGAGTTCTAGTTGGTAGTGAGAAGGTGAATTCATCATATTCCTAATTATTATGATCATCCCATTACACTGGGTAGTCTTCAGAGTCCAAAGTCATGCATTCTATAATTTGCAGTTATAATCAATCATCACAATCTAGAACTAATGCCTTCTCCAATTGAGAAAAGAATAGCCACAGTCAGAAACATTACCCAGGCACTTTATCTGAAGCCACTTTCCTGAATAATCTAAGAGTTAAAAGTACATTTGGTGCTGTTTTAGAATAACCTTTTTCTTCTCTGATGTTAATGATAATTCCCACGAGTCTGAAAATGAAATGCACTTTCTTATGACCCTGATCTGGATTGCATTTTCCACTCACTGATTTGTTATTCTAAGATTAACTAGAAAGCCATAAGGAAGGCATTTATTGGACTAATACCCCAAACTCATCCAGTTCTGAGAGTTCTATGTCATTGCTCTTCCTTTTTTCCTCCCTCTCTGTGTGTCTCCCTCCATTCCCTCTGCATCAATTCTTCTCTCTCATTCTATCTTCACTTTTTCTTCATTTCATCTCAACACATTTTCCTTTGTTTCTCACATACTCCCTGTTTCTTAATCTATTGCACTGATTCTCTTTCTCCCTTTATTCCTTCGTTGACCTTGCTAAGCGCCACTAAATAGTCCATTAGAAAAAATTTCTCTCTAGAGAGAAATTGCTTTTTAATTTCATAAAGTACAACTGGTGTGTAATGAAATCAGTTTATTTTCTATGCATTTTGCTGTTCAGAAATGTTTGGAGCTACTGTAAGGGATGTAGTCACTTGAGTGTGATGTAGTGGGAAGAGGGGGCAGAAGACTTGGGTTTCTGTGCCAGCTAAAATAACTTACTTTTTAACTATGTTGCCTTAAGCAAACCATCTCACCTCTTTTCTGCTTCAGTTCCTTTAAAAAATTCATTACTATTTTTTGTTGTTTTTAAAAATCTCCTTCATGACTAACTATATCACTTCTCTTGCACAAAAAGCTATTCTTTGGAACTGTAGACATCAAGTGGTATTGAGGAGCTGGGCAGGCTAAGTTATTGGGCATCTACTGAGCCAAATGACCTATTGAACATTCTTATACAACTCACTTCCCCTCCCTTGTTGTAGTCAGAACTTCCCCAACAGTTGGCTCTTGTCCGGGACTGTATTTTTTCCATTTTAAAGCCTGGTACAGGAAATGCCTGAATCGAGAAAATGAAAAACAATATATGCCTATAGTTTGTGGCCTTTGCTGCTTTCTGTACTTGTAGCATCTCATAGTGTCAAGAATATAAATCCCAAATTCAAATGCCAGCTTTGTAACAAGTCAATACCACTCTCCCATTTTTCCCAAATGTTATATATTGGCTCTGAGTCCCCAGGTAAGTTTTTGTCTCCCTATACAGTTCCTCATGTTGTGGTGACCTCCAACCATAGCATTATTTTTATTGCTACTTCAAAACTGTAATTTTGCTACTGCTATGAATTGTAATGTAAATATCTGATATGTAGGATATATTTTCATTGTCATAAACTGAACATAACCCACAGGTTGAGAACCACTGCCCTAAAGAAAGAGAAAAAAGGAACACATTCTTTCACTCTTATTCTGTTTCTATGTGTAAATCTTGATTAAAACACACACATGCCCACAGCTTCATATTTCTGCTGGCCAACAGGGTTTCATATTTGTTAAATAAACTCTAAGGTGAAAGTAGTTGATAAAGGAACAAACAAATTTGCAGTTCTGGCCAATTGGAAAAGGAATAAGCAATTTTGCTAAAAATAGAAAAGGTTATCAGATCAATCCTGTTCCCTGTGTGCTGTCGTAGCATAATTGGCTCAGACCAAACCTTATGACAGATTCCCATGGAAAAGCTTTCACCAACCATCGCCTTCCATGCCTCAGCCTTCCTGGCCCTTCCTCTCACTTGCTCAGCTCTTGTAACTCTGGTCACTCCCATCTTCTACTCACAAGTCTTTTTCTCAAAGACTGGAGGCTATTTTGACCTAGGTCTGACTCAGGCCAATCCTCTTGTAGCTTAGATTCAATATTAGAATAAAATGAAACATAAATGGTCCATTCAACAGTTAACAAAAGGAGATTTACTTAGCCATAGTAGGAGAAAGATATTCAATCATAAGAGGCATTGAGAAGCACTTCAGTTGAGTGAAGCTCTCATCATCATCCAGCCATAAAAAGGCTAAGAGCCTCTCCAACTCTTTGTGACCGCTTTATACTAAGGGACAAGGAAGTGATGTCACTAGTCTGAATCCTTAGTCCCATGAGCCAACCAAGGTTTGGGGAATGTCTCAATACTTTTTAAGGAAAAATTAACCTAACTTACATATGGGAAGGGGTTAGGATATTACACCTACCATAGGGAATGAGCTTTAGAGTCAATGTCACTGTCATTCCAACAGTCAGGCTCCTCTCCCAATTCTCTCAGTCCCAAGGATAGGTTATATACATAACAAAAAATTTTTAAACAAAAGAGAAAAAAAAGCCATCAAGGCAGCAAACAACTAAGACATCAACTGAGTCCAATAGTATATGAAATATTCCAAGCCCACAGTTTTCCCTCTATAAAGATTGGTAGATTTTCTTTTCAACTCCCCAGGGTTAAGTTTCTTGGTCATCATCATTATAAAGCATTTATTTTGAAAATTTCCTTTGTGGTGGTGTTGTCATGATTGGTTTTCTGCTTCTGTTTATGTCATTCTGCTTTAGGTCATACATCCTGTCATTCTGTGTAGTCATTGTTTCTTGTGGCCCAGGAATAGCCTATTACAATAATATAATTTGTCTAACACAACTGTCTCAATCAGCTTCTCACCTGTAAACATGTACACATACACACAGGAAAAAGAAACAAAAACTAGAGGTGATGATAGTGAAATATTTCTGTAAACTACGAAGCTCTATCTGAACATAAACTATTATTAATAACTGGAAAGGTAGCCAATGTTTCTTGCTAGGTGCAGCCAGACATTTTGAAACCATGGCATTTTAAAAAGAAAAATGTAAACTATCTGACTTAAGGGGCTGATTTGGTGAGGGAAACAATCATTGCTAATATGATTCTAAATGAGAAACCATATACTCACATAGAGCCTTCCTGGAAGAGTCTGCATTTTAGGGGAACAGAACCATTAAGTTGGGCAGAATGACAGGCACTTTGATGAAAAATATGGTGATGGAATGTATAAGCAGATGGAAATAACTGGGTTCTGTTTCTAGATAGCAAGAGTAGTTAAAATAGGGAGGCACCTACTAACAAATTCCCATAGTAGATGCCCATCGGTTAGAGAAAGCTAAATAAATCACAGCACCTGAATGTTATGGAATATTACTATGCTGTGAGGAATGATGCACATGAAGAATTCAGAGAACCATCAAAAAACTTGTATGAACTGATGGAAAATAACAGAATTAGAACCAGGAAAACAATGACAGTAAATGGGAATAAAAACAATACTATGTAATGATAGTGGCCAAGTTTGACCTTGAAGAAAAGAAAATGTACCTCTCTCCCTTCTTTGAAGAGATGGGGAACTATGGTTGCGGACTATCAGACTCAGTTAATATAATTAGATGTACTGAAGTGATTCCTTTCTTTATAAATGCTTTGTTACAAAAGATAGCTTGCTGGGTAGGGGAGGGATGATGTAATATGTACATGTAGATATTTAGAAGTGAAGGTGATAACAAAAACAGAAGATTTTGTTGTTCAGTTATTTACAATTGTGTCCAACTCTTTGTGACCTCATTTGGGGATTTCTTGGCAAAGATACTGGAGTGGTTTGCCATTTCCTTCTCTAGTTCATTTTACAGATGTGGAAACTGAGGAAAACCGGGTTAAGTGACTTGCCCAAGGTCACAATCTACTAAGTTTCTGAGGCCATATTTGAACTCAGGAAGATGAGTCTTCTTGTCCCTAGACTTGGCATTCTAGCCATCGCACCACCTAGCTGCCCAAAACAGAAGACATAAATATTTTTTTTAAAAGAGTTTCACCACTAATACCAATACAAGTAAATATTTCCTTAATTCAATTGAAAAAAGAAAAGAGGCTGTCAGATGCTCCCTCTCCCTAGCAGCAGCCTCCCAATAATGCCTTTATAGTCCTAGGTCTCTGACTCTCCCTACCCTGGCAGTGCCCTGGGTTCTCTCCTCTACCAGGGCCTTGTATCCTGAGATCTGAAGTCTCTCCTTAACCTGTCCAACCTCCCCCTACATTCAGCTTGTCTTAAAAAAATTGGTTTCACATAATTTCCCCCAGGTTTTACCCAGGTCTTAAGTATCAGAATTCTTAACTATGGCTTTACAAGGAGAAGTGTCAAGTTCCATATAACCCTGTTCCCAACAGTCCCAAAGCATGTACAGGAGGCAAATTTAAACTTGATGACAGGGGGAAAACATTCCCTAACCATTAAAGCTATCAAAAAGTAGAATGGGATCCTTCAGGAGGTAGTGAGGTCCTCTTCATTAAAGGTGTTCAAGTACAAGTTGCATGGTCACTTGCTGAGTATACTGATTCTGAAGATCGCCTGGCAGGATAAGGAACCAGACACTGAGGTCCTTACTTGAACTAAATTGCCAAGAACTCAAATTCTGCTTCAGAGAATGCAACTCAGATGGGCTGGTCACGTTGCTGGAATGCAAAATGTACGATTATCAAAAAGACTATTTTATGGAGAACTCACACAGAGTAAGCATTCACATGGTGGTCAGAAGAAGTGATACAAGAACACTGTCAAGGTCTCTCTGAAAAACTTTGGAATTGATCATGTGACAGGGGAGATACTGGCAAAAGCTTGCTGGCCATTTCTTTATCTGACTAATTTTACAGATGAGAAAACTGAGGCACGGCATCCCCACATCAGAGAAGGTGCTGTGCTCTATGAGCAAAGCAGAATTGAAACAGCTCAAAGGAAATGCAGGATGTGCAGATTTAGCATATTCACCCTAAATGTTCACACAGACCATCTGTCCCTGACCTGTGGTAGAGCATTTCAAGCTCGTATTGGTCTGATCAGCCTCGGTTGGACAAACTGAAACTTGACTCTAGCATAGGGATGTCACTTTGCGAATGAAGGACAACAACCAACCAACCTCCCTGTAGAAGGGACTCTAGTTGTGGGGCCCCCAAAATGCCCAATCTACAATAAAATAAACTGAAGTAGAACTCTGAGCCAATAGCCATTTATTAGAGGGACCTTACCGCTCTAATAAATAGGACCTCAGATCTTCTTCATGTTTGGGTTGAAAAATACCCATTATCCTTAATTTAATTAGAAAAGTAAACACAGAGATGCCTTAGATAAGAAAAGGGGTTTATTTCCTTCCCCTGGGAGAAGGAAGCTATCTGCCCCATGAGGGATTTCTTACCAATATTGACCCATGAAGCAGACGGCTGAGAGAGAGAGAGTTTCAAAGATCAGAACTAGGATTTTTAAAGACCTAATTAGTCCGTCCTCTTTCTCAGCCTAGCCCACCCTACCAATCTCTTCCCTACTGGGACTGCAAGGGTAGGGAGATGGGACAGGTCTCACCAAGGCAGACAAAGGAAGGTAAAAGTAATTGACAGGAGTCAGGGGAGAGTACAGCAGTCAGGGGAGGGGTACATTCCAGACTGAGAAGTTTTTCACTCGTTACACACACACACACACACACACACACACACACACTCAGGATCTGACATATCTTTTCTTTCCAGGACCTTAGTTTTGTACTGCTTGATACCCAGCTGGTACAGATGAGGCAAAGTCTCATTGATTGATAGACCCTGATTTTGACCCTCAAGGAGAAACTTCAGTTCATGTCTAAGGTCAGGTGGAGGATGTCCAAAAATGGGCAAAGCTGATGGTCATCCGCTGACGCTATGTTGGGCAATAGACAGTCAGTAGGCAACCCTGGTCACCTGGTTTGTCAAATGCCCGTAGGCTCATTTCCCCAACAAATGGATGATAAGGGTAGAAAGACAATCAAAAGCCAGTAGGGAGACTCTCCATATCATTGGGTCATCCTTGTAATGATGGGCTTGGTCTCTTAGCAGAAAGAGAGGGCAGAGGTCATGTGGTTAGCTTCCTTGGATTAAACAAGTGAACTTTATAACAAACAAATAAATTTATAATCTTGTAGTTTGAAGTTTTGGGGCCTATTATAAGAAAGAATCTATCTTATCTAATTATCCCTCATCTAAAATATGTAAAACATGTGCTAATATTAGTTGATTACTAAATGGAGATTAATAGATAAATATAATAAAAAAGAATCATGACCTCTGTGGAATCCCACTGAACAGAATTATACTGATTGGAGTAAAATGGGGAATAAAAAAACATTCAACACATTATTCAGGTATAGGCTGGACTAGATGGGCACTGGGCCCTGTTTTCACTCTGAGATTCTGTGATTCTCTGCAAAAGTCCTGTCCTTGACCTCTCATGGCTTGCAACTCTTGTTCAGTTCCTTCTGTGATACCTCTACAGCAAGTCCGCCCTTATGTTAGGAATCTCATGTGGGCACCAACAAAGGAGATGAGCAAATCTTTGATTTGTTCTATGAGTAGGTCACCCCCTTTTCTAGTTGTATATCTCTTTAGCAAAACTTTTGTACTGTCTTTTGTATACAATATGTCATCAGAAACATTTACACCCACCTTCTCTCCATTTCTCTTTAGGTGACCCACAATTCTGGTTCTTTGGAAATTGTGTTAATCTATGTTTTTCTTCAGTCATCTAACCAGATGTGTTGTGACATTCCAGTGAGAAAATAGGTGTAAAGAATTTTGCAAACCTTCAAGCATTATATAAATGTCAGTTATTATTAGTGTTATGAATAGCCTCCAGTCGGGTGATGACTCCATTCCTTCTCGTGCCTTTCACATGAGCCTTCCAATGTACTCCTTCTGGATTCAAGCAATGTTTATAGAGCATAGAGTTTTGAGTTTATAGAGGGTGCTGGGGAATATTGAAGAGCCGGGCTCTCCTGTTTAAAAAAGAGAGAGAAAAGGGATGCACAAAGGTACTTTTAAGTTTAATGTGCTTAGTTTGCAGTTTCTTAAGTCTAGAGAATCAAGAAAACAACAAATTAAGTCCTAATTTGTCGCAATTTTGGGTCTCTGAGGTGTAAATATTTACATTTGACTCAATATTTAGAGCTGGTTACAGCACAGCTCTGCATATAACATAAATAGGATACTGCTGTTAAAAAAGAATTTTTGATCCAGAGAGTACTTGGATGTCACTAAAAATTCTGCACAATTCCCCTCAAATAGAACCAATTGACTCCTCTTTTTTTTATTCAGGACAAGGAACATCATCTATCCATGATGCAAGATGGGCTGCTATAGTTTGGACAACAGATAGGCATTCTTCCTTTGTTTTTTCCTACTGAATAGGTAGGGGATACCTGAGGCTGGTGGACTGGGAAAAGAAGCCCCATGGAGTGGTTATGCCCTTTTTAAAAATCCCACAGGTTCACCAGAATTATAACCACTTTCCCAAGGCAATTGAAAAGATGTCAAAATTACAAAGTAGTCATTAGAGTCAAGCTACCAGCCAGAAAATTGGGCTCTTCCTCCAGTTTAAGTCCTTTGTTTTATATTGCCCCCATATTCTCTAAATGACAGAGGAAATGTTCCCACTGGAAACTCGGATTCCACCTTCGGTCACCCTAGCTCTGATTGAAGAACATTTGTCTTTTCCTCCTTGATACTTCTTACGTGTCTTCTCACCATATCTCCACCCCGCCAGAAACTTGAATTTCATCTTCGTGTCCCCTGTTTGGGATAGGTGAGTATTTGCATTGTCCTGCCTGGCCCCTGGCCTCCCCACCACTTTCAGGCTTTCATGTCATTAAACCCTTCATGGAAATGCTCTTCTCGTCCTTCTTTCCTCTTTTCTTTCTCTCTTCCAAAACTTTTTTTTTAATCTCATCTTCCACTGTTAGAAAGTTCTTTGAAGGCAAGGACCATCTTGCTTTTTTGTATTTATATACCAAGTGTTTAGCACAGTTTCTGACACATTATAATATACTGAATATCTATGGATCGATCTACATACACACAAACATATATATGAGTGTGTGGAATATATATATCTTTAGATCATCTATTGTTGATCTATTTATATATCTATATAGATTTACCTACCTATAGATCAATCCACCCATAGATCTGCTTATGTATCTATAGATTTTTCTATCTGTAGATCCATCCATCAATCTATTTTTATATCTATAGATTTATCTATCCACAGATCTACTTATATATCCATAGAATCTTCTGTCTATAGAGTCCTCTATCTATAGATCTACTTATAGATTTTTCTATCTAGATTTATCTATTGATCTATCTAGAAATCTGTTTATCGATCTAATATATCTATCTATTAATCAGTTGATCTAACTATATAATAGTTCAACAATAGAGAGTGTGGTACAGAGAAATCTTGGTACATTGGAAAGAATGCTGGTTATGTTATCAGAACTATGTTCCTATGCCCAAAGGGCTATAAAAATGTGCATACCCTTTGACCCAGCAATACCATTTCTAGGGCTGTATTTTAAAAAATGGGAAAAGGACCCACATGTACAAAAATATTTATAGCAGCTCTTTTTGTTGTGGCAAAGAATTGAGGGGATGCCCCTCCATTGGGGAACGGCTGAACAAGTTTTGGTATATTAATGTAATGGGATACTATTGTGCTATAAGAAACAATGTGCAGGTGGACCTCAAAAAACCTAAAAAGACTTATATAAACGGATGCTGAGTGAGGAGAACAGAACCAGGAGAACATTGTACACAATCACAGCCACATTGTGCAATGACTAACTTTGATAGACTGGGCTCTTCTCAGCAATGCAAGGTTCTAAGATAACTCCAAAAGGCTCCTGATGGAAAAGGCTATTCACGTCCAGAGAAAGAATTACAGAGTCTGAACACAGATTGAAACATAATATTTGCTTTTTTCTGTTTTGTTTTTTCTTCTTTCTTATGTTTCTTTCCATTTGTTATAATTCTTCTTTGCAACATGACTAATGTAAAAATACATTTAATATGAATGTATATGTAGAGCCTATATCAGATTGCATGCCATCTTGGGGAGGAGAGAGGGAAGGGAGGGGGAGAAAATTTAAAGCTCAAAAGCTTGTGGAACTGAATGTTGTAAAGTAAAAATAAGTGAAGAAAATTTTTAAAAAAGAACTATGTTCAAATCCCAGTTCTGCCACTTAGCCTCTGTGCAACCTTGGACAAATCAATCACTCAACCCCTCTGGGCCTTAGTTCCCTCATCTGTAAAAAGAGGAGAGTTAGACTAGATGGCCTTTAAGATCCTATCAGTTGTGGTCTTATCAGTTCTAGGATATTCTATATGAAGTCTGACAAACTTTCATTCTCTCTGATGCCTCTCTGTCTGCTGTGCCAGTAACATCCCCTTCAGTAATCCTCCAAGAGAAAGTTCATAGGACTATGCAGGACTACCTATCAGGTATGGTCTCTTCAGTCACACTGCCTTCAATAAATCAAATAATACTGCCATTCCCACGTCTTCTAGGAATTCAGGGTTTCATTAATTCTACCTGCATTGAGTAGGGCCCTCTTGTTGCCTCTTTTTTTCAACTCTTATGTGACTTTTATTGTCTGATACAGCAGTTCTCAACCTGTGGGTCGCGACCCCTTTGGGGGTCAGACAACCCTTTCACATGGGGCGCCTAAGACCATCAGAAAACACATATTTTTGATGGTCTTAGGAACCAAGACATGGCTCCTCTATCAGTCTCCAGGCGGGTCCAACCACATGTCCACATACAAGTTGCAGCGTTAGGAAGGTTGAGAACCACTGGTCTAATAGTTTCAATGGGTTGATTTTAATTTTATTTCTATCTTGGCTTTTTCCCTCAAATTTTTATTTTAGACTCAAATGCCAGAGCACAAATACAGAAAAGAAACACAAACACATCATAAACTTAAATATTGGAGCTTAAATACAAAGTTAGAAAGAAAAAAAACATTTCATGTGATCATGTGCATAGCAGAACATAAGAGAGGGTACAAAATATGTAACAATAAATGTGAATTTCAAGAAAGCCTATATGATAAAATAATATTCATGTGGAGAATTGTCCATCTTTTCTTTGCTTCCCTGTAAGTTTTTTTTTTGTTCTCTGCAGTGCACTTTTTAACTTTTTTCCCCTGCCTCCAAACTTCCCCCCAGAAGGCCACAAAAGAGTTTAGATATGTTTCTCTATAGCTATATATATGTATATATACACATATATACATACATACATACATACACATATACCCTCTCCTCCCCCCCCCAGAAGGCTACAATAAAGTTTAGATAGGTTTCTCTATGGCTATAGATATATACATATACATACATGTATACAAATATACATACATATGTAAACATATACTCTAACATACGCTACTCCTGATCTTTGTTTTTGTGTATGATTATATCTCTTGCTTCCTATCCCTCCTGCCTTACTTTACTTCTACCCACTACCTTGCCCTCCTATGACTACTTGCGTACCCGATCCAACCATCCCTTCCCTATCATTCTATTCCCATAAAATCTAAACACCCTCCTATACCTCTATTTTGCCTATTCCCTCCCCCTCCCCTCTAAAGATCCCTCCCTTGTTCTCTTCCCCCTCCCTATGCACCTAATATTTTATTTCTTCTGTATTTAGAAGGTCTTCTAACTATATATGTATTGTTCCCTCTTAAACCCATTCTCAATGAAAGTAGGCTACCAGAACTACTGGTTTTCCTCCCCATCTAATTCCTTTGTATCAATTCTTTCTCTTGTACCTCATTTGTAAAAAATAATTACTCTTTTAAGCTGTTCCTAAATGGTTTTACTTTTTAAATTCATATTATACTCAGGTCTACCACAGTCTTTCTTATGAGCCACCTAATTATTGATAAGAATCGTAGACATACATTTTATATATACAAAAAGTAAACAATCTGTCCTTATGGATCCCTTATAATCAGTCTTTGTTGTGTGTCTTATATTTCTCTAGGTTCTTGTATGTCAAATCTTCTATTAAGTTGATGATTTTTTTAACAAAGTCTTGAAAGTCCAAGAGTTTATCAAATATCCATTTTTAAAAATTCAGGATGATACTTAACCTCTTGTTGCTTTTAAAAGAAGTTAGGGAGATATGGTAGCTTAGGGCAAGACTTACTGATTCTTTCAGATTCAGAGTCATCCTACTTCATATGTCATGGTGTTAAGTCATCCGGTGATGGTAATTGATCTTGAAATATCTGTCATCCAATGGCCTGGAGGCCTTGTACCCTAGTTAACGTGAGTAGTTCAGCCACACCTCATCCCCAGGTTCTTACAGCAGTGCCAGTTCTCCCATTCCTAAGTCCAAATTCCTTCCTTCCGAGTGGCCTGAAGTCTTGTCTGTATGTGTTACTGCCAGTCCAACAAGCCTGGCATCTGCTATGTTTCTAGTATACCCACCTGAAGGGAAGGTTAAGAATATATCTCTTCCTTATAATGGTGAAAGGTCTATCTTCAGCTTCTCTTCTCATTTTTTTACATTATAATCTTTGAAGTTCAGGTCACACAGCCATTTTCAGTTTATTGTAGAATACGGAGTAAGATGTTGGTCTAAGCCTAATTTCTTCCAAACTATTTCTCATTTCTCCCATAAGTTATTATCAAATAAGGAATGAAAGAATACTTTCTTTCCTACATCAAATATAGTCTTGGGACAAGGAATTAGATCTTGTTAGCAGGACCGAGTCAGTTTGTAATATTGACTTAATGTCTGTAAGCTCTAATCAGCTTCTGGCTGGTTTGTGTTCCAGAGGAGCTTAGGTCCTGGGGCTAAGATTCTGGAATCTGACAGCCCTACTTCATGATGAAAAGAAAGCCTTCTTTTCTCTACTCCAATAACTGGATATATGTGCATCTGCCTTAGTAACAGAGCTGAAGCTTAGCCTTTGACCTTTATGCTAAAAACAGAGATGAGTGAGCCAATTCCTCTCCTTATGGGGAAGAAGTAGAACCTCAGGTGAAGGCTATAGCTGAGGCCCAATAGGTTAACAGGCTGAAAATATCCCAATGAGAAGAGAGTAGTGGGGAGCAGTGGGGAGGTCGATTCTTAAGGCAGAGTCTGAAATCTCAATACTCCCTGCCCAGTCTTCTATATCTGATGTTTCCTAATGTACATGAATGCCCTTGGGGGAAAGCCCTCTACAGCTCCTGAATCATAGAGAAAGAAGTAGCTCCTGTCTGTCAAGCCAGGCAAAAATTTTTTTTAATATTTTTCATTATCTTCCGATGAAATCACAAATTAGAAACCAATTTTTAATGGCTTCAGAATGAAATGACTTTTTTTTTTTATCACCCTTTCTGAAAGATTACATCTTTATTGTCACTCTGGCATTGTTACTGTATAAGCAGAAAGAGATCACTCCATACTAACGGATGATATAAGAATTTTTTTTTGTCTTTAGGTTGCAGAAATATACCAACTGATGACCACATTCTCATGATAATCTTCTGTTCTTGGTTAGACTGATCCTCCAACAGCAGGCATGGTCTTTTGCTGGGCTCATATTAAAACTCTTTTTAAACTGTTAGAAGTTATAAGAGTTGGTGTCCTACTGACACACCTATCCTTTGCAAACTCAGGACCTCACCATGCCATAAAGAGACATAAGGGTAGGACTTTTCAAAGGATCAATGATTTAAACATTTTAAAAACTGCTTTTAAATTTTTTAAAAAAGGAATAACATATTTATCCTAATTGTGGAAATGAAACCATTTATCTTTCAAACAAATGAAAAAAGCATTGGATGCAAAATAAATGGATTTGATGATGCTAAAACATAAATAATTTGTGCAATAAAAATCAATGTGACCAAAATAAGGAGTTGAGAAGCATAATCAAGATTAATAAATCTGATAAAAGTCTGACGGAATCTATAAGGAAATATTATAAATATGCAAGAGTAATAGCCATTTACCAATGGATAAATGGTTAAAGGATTTGAAGAAATAGTATTGTAAAGCAACAACATAAATTATAATCAACAGCTTGAAAAATCATTCAAACTCTCTAATAATCAGAGAAACAGACATTAAAACAACTAGGATTCTGTGGGCTCCATCCCCCCTTTTAGGGAAACGAAGGAGTGGAAGTTAATGCATTCCAAAGATTAAAGATTCCAATAGATTAGATGAAAAAGAGCATCTCTGGCTTAGGGGTAAAAGGAGGCTGTCTAAAGTCACATGTAGATGAGTAAACAAAAATTAGGCAGTGAATTTAGGAGCAGGAGTTCAGGAAGTAAACTGGTGAAAGGCTTGATTAGGAAGCTGTAAAAAATACTTCCATGCGTGGGAGATGGCCACACGGAGCAAAATCAAGAAAATGTCATGGAGATGAGAAAGTGAGCCACATGGGTTACTGAAAATGTGCTTAGTGTAAGGCTACTCAGTCCTTTGCATGGCGTGGTGTGCTAATGATGCACTTGGATTAATCGGTTTGGGTTCTGCCAACACAGACCTGAACAGGTTCCACCTTTGTCCAGATCAAATTGGCAAAAATTCATCAAAAAGTTTAAAAAAAAAGCCAACAATAAAATCCAATGTTGGCCTGGCTGTAGGAAAAATAAGCATTCTATTATATTGGTAGTTTGAATGGCTGAAAACTGGAGAATTACTTTTGTAGGGAAATCTAGAAATAACAAAACTGAATATATTCTTTGACTCAGTGTCTTCTCTATAAGATTATGTCTAAAGATATTATTTAAAGTTGTAATTTGGGGGATGATCATGAACTCTGGTCCCTTGTTAAAGCTCAGTTTGGGCCTGAAGACTGGGACTTTGAATGAGTAGTTTGCGTAGAAGGCTTCAGTGAAGTTGAAATACCTATTTAGGACTCATAAAAGTGTTTTCTCTTTTAATGTTCTCAGTAGGAATCTTCCAGGACAGTGTAATGTGAGATTACTCTTACTATTTCAGGTTTTAGATACTGTCTGTGTACAATTGTTAGCCTTTTGTGTTTGTCTGCATGTGTGTGCATGTGTATATGTGGCAGAAGAAATAGTTGTCCTGTGCTTGCATCTACTTGGAACATTAAGTATCCTTCTAGAATTTTGTTGTTTTTCACTTGGGTTTTTTTCCCAGTTGTGTCTGACGCTCTGTAACCCCATTTGGGGTTTTCTTGGTAAAGATACTGGAATGGTTTGTATTTCCTTCTCCAGCTCATTTGACAGGTGAGGAAACTGAGGCAAAGAAGGTTAAGTGACTTGTCCAAGGTCACACAGTAAGTATCTGAGGCCAGATTTGAATTCAGGAAAATGAGTGTTCCTTACTCCAGGCCCAGCACTTTCTTTACTTTGCCAGTTAGCTACCCAGAAAGGAGCCTCTGAATCCTTCAGGGGAGACCCTTGACCTGAGACCTAATCTTTAAGAATTTTTTCCTATAGCTCTAGCATGGGAATGCAATAAATCAGAGAGTGTAAGAAGATCCTGGCTCTCCTCTTTAGGGTCTGGCTCCCTAAAAACTAAACCTGGTCCAGGTGAACTTGGCCCTCTTGATGTTACAGGTTGCCCATCACCCCTAGGTGGCAGGACTTTACAAAAGGGAAAAAAAGGCCTATTTGTATAGAAATATTCATGCTGCTTAAAAAAAAACTATAGTCAAAAGCTGCAAAGAACATATATTGTCAACTGGAGAAAGGCAAAATAAATTGGGTTATAACAATGTAATGGGATATTATTTCACTGCTAAAAAATTCTCCGTCAGTCCACAAGTATTTACTCAGTGCTTCCTCTTGCCAAGCACTCTGCTCACCAACTCAACAAATAGAGAATGTTCAGAACCAGAGCTCTCTTCCCACTATACTAGCTCACTGCTGGCCTGACAAACTGTTTTTAAACAATGGCTCAGTGGGCATGACTGATCCTCTCAACCAATCACATTGCCATCTTTTCTTAATGCAGTCAAAGAGGTTCACTCCTTTTAGGGAGATCCCAAGATATAAAACATCTTGTGTACATGCTTCAGCTCCAGTATTCTATTGGCTGATTCAGTTGAAGCATCTGAACCTTCTATAATGAAATGAATTGGTATAGGGGTGGAAAACCCACCCTTACACAGATGTAACACATCCTGGAGCTACTGCCTCTCCCCACCTCTTTCCTGCCTGTGTAGGGTAGATACAGTTTTGCATGGGCCTGTGGCTATAAAGGTAGGAGAAAGAAGCTAGGGCAGTGGACAATGTTGTTCTTGTTTGTTCCTGAACAGGACCAATGACATCATGAGTGATGTCTTGACCTGTGCATGAATTGGATTTTTAAATGAAGTAGAATTGCACAAAGTCATCCGCCTTGCTCTCTTTCCTCCAGTTATCAAGTTCAGTGGCACAACAACAGTCAAGGTGACTGGGATGGCCTGGGATGCAGTGGATGACCTTGGCATCTTTGATGCCTGATGGCAGTTCTAAGTTTTCCACAGGACCTTCATGGCTATTGGAACAAATTGTTCCCATCCCACCATTCTGCCAGGAAAAGTCTTCACATGCTTGGGATAGCCTCCCCCTAACTCACAGACTAGTTTGAGGTACAAAGTAGGATTGTGCCCAATGTGAGGTGTGTGAACTGAGTAGAAAGCCAGCACAAAGTCTGGTGAAGGTGAACAGGGACAAGGAGAAGGTAACAGTTGGCAAAGAATCGATTTGCCTGTTGACCTCTAGTCTTCTTGTGACAAGACTTTAAAAGCAAAACTGCACTCTTTAAGCATGAGGCAGACACACAGGCAAGCAACTAATGAATGAAGAACTGAATTACAGTTTCTTCTACAGAAACAGGTGCTGTGGATGAGGGAATCATAACTGATCTGGACTGTCTGCAAAGCTGAGCCTAAGTAACTTTGAGGGAGATAAAGGGCTGCCAAATAGTCCTAAATTTCTGAATCATCACTGCTAACTACATGGATGCTAGTCTTTCAGGAGGTTTTCTGAAAACCCCAGAGTGGAAGATGGATTAGAGCAGGGAGGAGACGTCTAGCAGTGAGTTCAACAACAACAAAAAAACAACTATTGCAATAGTCCTGGGGAGAGGCGATAAGGGCCTAACTAGGCTGGTGACTGACCGCAAGAGTGGGAAGGAGACGTATGTGAGAGAATAACATTACAAGAGAGGCATTTAAGATGGAATGTCACCAAGGCTGTGAATGGGAGTGGAAGTTACGATGGCGGTCCCTTCCAGAGTAATGGGGATGTTTAGAAGAGGAGTGGGTTTGGGGGGAAAGATCATTAATTCTGCTTGGACTATACTGAGTTATGGTAGCCTTTACATTTTTTTCTTTATTATTGTGAATTAGTCATTATCAACAAACACAAACATTTCAATATATAAGAGGACTATCTAAGAAACTGTGAACTTCTGTCAAGTACGTGTAACCCAGGTCCCACAGCTCATTGGTATGGGATTCTTTCCTCAAAGAGAAGCTGACTGTAGCAGGCTGGGGACAGGGATATGTGGAGGCTGAAGGCTCCTCTCACATCAGCTTCTTCCCAGAGTCTTGTTTTCCCTTTAGCAACCAGAAATGGGGCTGGCATCATCCATCTTTGCTTTTAAAGCTAGAAGTTAGAAGTGCCTGAACGGGTGGGGAAGCTTCAGCCTTGAGGCCACATGTGAACTGGAGTTTGCATTCAGTCAAAGGGCAGTGGAGTCAGAGGATAATATGGGGCCTGTCAGCTGGAAGCTACTGCAGAACCCAAAGAGATTTTATCAAAAGTGTTTGAATCGATATCCATCAATGTTATTGGTTTCTACATTTCTATGTTTTACCTTCCTCTGATTTACGTACTAGGACTATAATTGCCTTAAAAAAGAAATCTTGTAGTGTACTTTCTAATTATTCTCTGAGAATAACTAGGACAATATTGGTTCTAATTTTTCTATAAAATTTAATAGGATTCTCCATCAGGATCAGAATTTTTTCTTTGGTTGCTCCTTAATAAATAACTTTTTTCTGAGATTGGATTATTTATGATATCTATTTGGTCATCTCTTAAATTGAGGTTTTTTTTGTTTTTTTTTTTTTTGCTTTTTGGAGGGGGGAAGGCAGGGCAGTTGGGGTTAAGTGACTTGTCCAAGGTCACACAGCTAGTGTGTCAAGAGTCTGAGGCCAGATTTGAATTTAGGTCCTCCTGACTCCAAGGCTAGTGCTCTATTCACTGTGCCACCTAGCCACCCCCTATTTTATATTTTTAAGGTATTTTTATATGTTCTTTTGAATTCTCAGTTTTGTTAGCATATAGTTGTGCATAGTAGTCTCTGATAATTCTTTTTATCTCTTATTGTTTTTTGTGACTTCACCTTGTTCATTTGTTATTTTGCTGATTTGATTTTCTTCCCTGTTCTTCTTAGTCAGATTGGCTAAAGGATGATTAATTTTGTTTTTCTTTTCAAAGAACCAGCTTTTGACTTGAACATTTCTATGATTTTTTGATCTTTCTTCCCCCATGGAAGTATCCATCAGTTGTACCCCTTCCTATCACTGAAACATAAGATTTCGCTGTTATTAACCAATTTTAATTCCCTCCTTTTATTCTCTAATTCTCCTACAGACTCCCTTCTTCCTGAGAGACTACAAGAGTTCTTCCCTTTCATTGTTAACCTTTGGTTTGACTAGGCTACAGAATGACATATTCCTCTGTATTCTCTCCTTCTCCTCTTCCCTTTTATGAACATTCCCATTCTGTAATATAGTCCCACAAAAAAAATTCCAGACAACAGAAGTGCATAAAAGGTAAACAAATATTTTTTTTTCCTAATGGTTGGATTCAAGTTAGGTTTCATCTTGTGCTCTTTTGGTCCTCAGAACACATTATTCCATTTGCTCCTGTAATTTTTGGTGGGAACATAATGGTTTTGCATTGTTTATATTTCCTTCATATTTGAAGGTCTTTCTCTTTTCCTTTTTTCCTTAAAGAATTTTATTTTTTGTCTTTGGAATTACTCTAACAGTATATGTCTTGGAATTTGCCACAGTTTTTTTTTCCCTAGAGGAATCTGTGGGCTGTTTTAAATGGTACTTATGTTTTCTGTTTTCCAAAGTTCCTTGTAGGGTTTTGTATTGTTTCTTCTCTTAAAGTGCTCCAGTTTTCTTTGTCTTGTCATGTTCTTCTTGGAGGTCTATAATCCTTAAATCTTCTCCTTGCATCCTATCTTTGAGATCAATGTTTTGTTGTATGGAGATCATGCTTTCTTTTAATGTCATCACTTTTTGCTTTTATTACAGGTTTCACTTCTGTGTATTCTTTCTCAATAATTTTATTCTCTCTTTTTGTTTCTTTGGCAAAACTTGCCACAGTGGATTCAAGTGTTTTTCTATTCTGCCAATTATTTCTGCTGTGCAGACCATAAATTCCACTTTCACAACTCTTACTTCTCTTTTAAACCACTCAGGAACATCCTGCTGTAACTCCATGCTCTCTTAGGCATCCACAGGTGTTCTCCCTCACCAGATACTGATTCATTTTTCTTTCTCTCACAATATTTACTTATAGGTATCTGGACTCACTTAGATGATCTGGAGGATATATTCCCTTAGAGACAGCTGGTAGTGCAATAGATAGAAAAGTGGGCCTAGAATCAACATGAGATACCCAGATCACCTTAATGGAACATCTTTAAAACCACCTGACTGGGACAATTTTGCTCTCTTTCCAGAAGCAGCCATAAGATGAAGGTCCTGTTCATTCATAGCACAGGCACCATGTACTAATGTAGGTGAGAGGAAGCATTACTCATCCCTCCCTTTTTTAAGTCTCTTTGACATCCCCCAAAGTAAGCCTGGAGTTTTGTTAGGCTCAATTCAAGGTACCAGCAGTGTAGTCACTGGACCTGGACTTGAGCCACAGCAACTTTGGAAGCAGGGTTCCAGGCTAGACGTTGGTACCAGCCTATTGGAGAGACTTTAGAAGTCAGGATCTCTGAGACTTAAACCTAAGCAGGGCTTTGGATATTGAACTTGGAGGGTCTCTGCTGTAGACTAAGAACTAAACTTAGCTGTGAACTTGATTCTCCTTCCCCTCTCCAGAGGCAGAAGTAGTGGAGGGGAGAATTAAATCCTTCAGGTGAAGGGAAGAAATGTTTGTAATTTTGTTTTTACTACAGTAAAAAATTTTTGTAAAAGCTAATTCAACTGCTCAGTGGTTAAGCAGAACTAGGGGGCTGGGGACTTCTAAAATTGGGGGAATACCACTAGGTGGACGCTGGAGCCAATGGCAGAGAGATTAGGCAATGCCAGTCCTCCTTAAAGGGCACTAGAGAACCTTGGGAAGCAGTGAAATGTAACATAGCTGGCTCTCAGGTAGTGGGGTCCAGAGTAGTCACTGTTACATGAATTTTTCTCTTCCTGAAAATCTTGCTAATTTCCATCTTTTTTTCCCTTACCTTTCCTTATTAATCATTTTCTGACTTCTTCCCTGTTGATGGTGGTTTCTCTGGGAGCTGTATCTCAAATCCCATTCCATTTTAAGCAGCCACAGTCTCTACTTTTTTACTCTTTTGACTTCTGGTGGGACAGAACTGGCCACACATGGATTTGGGGCTCTTGCTCTCAGACTCAGCAGAGTGCCATGCAGACATACACGTTTTATGCCCTGCTTCCCCTTTTTCCTGACTTTGTTGGTTAAGCCTTATTGCAGCATAGAACACCCCCAAAATGCTGTCCTGGGCAGAGTACATTTCTGCCTTTGGATTTTTCCCTGCATTGGAAGACAGTGTGCCTGTGGATCAGGGCTTGCACAGCCCTGACAAATGGGATAGGCATGTGAAACTTCAAGGATTGGTCTCCTTTGCTATTAGTTCATTTGGTTTTTATCTCATTAGGGTTCTTGATGTCCTGGCTCATGAAGACAACTGAAATTGCTTTGTCCCTTGCCCGTGATTCCTGTGTTGGAGATGTTTGAAAAATTATGAGGATTGGGGGAAAAGTCTAGTTTGTCATTTTGCTGGCCATGTGACCCAGATCTTTTCCTACTGGCCTCTCAAGTAAAACTCAACTTCCTCCACTTGATATTCAAGAACATTTACAATATGACACCATTCTGCCTTAGCAACCTTACTTTATACTATTCCCTGTATGTTTATTTACACCGCTCTCTATTCCAGAATGCTTATTTATGTCTTCCCTTATTCACTGATACAACCGTCACACCGTTAGATTATAATCTAGGTTTTCTGACTCTGCTGGACTAGGTTGGACCTGATTGTCTCTGAAGTTTCCTTCCAATTCTTAGATTCTATGAATCTAACAGAATATAAACTGTTTGAAAGAAGACTCAGGATTAGTTTTGTAATTTGGCTTAACAGTATCTAACACATTTGGCTGGTACATTTAAAAAGTAAGCAGCCTGAGGGCAGGAACCAATTCTCTTTCTGCTTGTTTTTGTATTCTCAGCACTTAGTACAGTGCCTTGCCTCAGTTAATAGGAATTCATTAAGCCCCTACTATTTTTTTGGGGGGGGGTCACGGTACAAAAAGCTAGGGATACAAAGAAAGGTAAAAGACAGTCAGTGCCCTTCAGGAACTCACATAGTAAATGCTTAAGAAATATTTAACTTGACTTAGCACAAAGGAGGTGCTTCAGAAATGACTAATATCTGGAGACTGGGCAGTTGGACCCAAGTACATTTGAGAGATTGTCTTAGGTGCCCCATCTTTTAAAGGGAAAGGATGGAGACTGTAAGAAGGGTGTGTACACTGTAATTTGGCTGAGGGAGGACCAGATTACAGTCAAAAGCAGAGGTTGCCAAACTTATTTGGCCTACTGCCCCCTTAAAAAAAAATCACCCAATGTTCCCCTGGAAATCTACTTTCTTTAACCCTTTAATGTTTTTTTAATCTGAAATTTGCATCATTTAAAAAAAGTAAGATATTTTAAAAAAATTTATGTATCTTAAATGTAACAATTTATCGTAAAGTTGTGGGTTTTTTTCTGGATTGAAATTCTGATGGTGCAATATTGTGTCATGTAACTGCATAGTATCCCATTATAAACAGATCATCATCTCCAGTGTTGGTTCCTGCCGCTATAGGCCGGGACTTCCAATGCTGGACCTGCCAACACTGGCTTGTTAAGGCATGTAGGCAGACTCCGCAGCAGGTTGGTAGTGACTCGCATTTTGTGTGTTTATTTGGAACATAATGCAAGCAGTATGACTTTAACTCTGTCACCTGGTAGAATTTCTAAGGTTTCATCTTCTTTTTCCTGACACTTCTCCTGCCCCTTTTATTTCTATTCCAGGTCTCCCCACTGCATGTGAGGCTGCTCCTACCGACCCCCCCCCCATCATTCTGACACTGGGGGGGCGCTATCGGCCACTCAGACGATCTGTGACATCAGAGCTGGATTAGCCATCTGAGGCATCGCCTCCTCTGAGAAGGAAACTACACTCTTTGCACTAACGCGTGTGATGCATAGAACAGCTGCGCCTGTAGCTCCAAACTGCAGCTCGCAAGCTGGCAGCACCCTCGTGAATCGAGGCCGCGCAGCCCGCGGCTCCCCACGCGAGAACCCCCACACTGTCTCTGCCACGGGATCTATGCTGCAGCGAGGCCGAGTCCTGTGCAGGACAACTACCCTCCTAATGAAGGCAATGAGCTCACCAGGAGCACCTCATTCCCGGCGCTCGGTTTCAGGCCGCTGCTCCATCACCCTCACGCCAGAGGCCGGCTCTGTGAGGTCCTGCGAGCGCGTCCATGGACCAAGGGGCCAGGGACCCACATGCCGAGGGAGGAGAACGGGAAGAGACCCAGAGCAAGAGGGGGAGGGGGAGGAGCCACAAATCCACTAATCCGTACCTTCCAGGTGCGTCTGGACGCGAGGGCTTTATCGCGCATGCGTGGAAGCACGCGCACGCGTCGCAGATGGCTGGGGCGCACACCGCCGCTCTGAGTGGGCAGAGGAGGGGTTGGGACGGAGGGGAGGAGGAAAGGGAAGAGTTACTTTTGCCCCGCCTCTCCGAGCGCGTACGACGCGGCGGTTTGCCCCGGCACCCCGGGTCTTCCCAGGGTCCCGTGATGCTTCGCGAGCCGCGTCTGCCAGAGCAGCGGCTTCCAGCTCAGCAGGTAGGGCCCCGGCCTCGGCCCTCCCCGTCCGCTGAGGGGCCCGGCCCCACACTTTTCCTGTCCGCCTTGCCGCCTAGGCCCCGGTGCCCCTGCCCCCAGCTCGGCCCTCTCCTCCGTGCCCATGGCGGGTGAGCCCGCGGGTGACGGGGCAGTCCGTGCCGCCTGGGCCCGGCCGCGTCAGCGGAGCCCGGCATGTGATCGGGGTAGGGGAGGAGGAGGAGCCGACCCTTGTGGTGAGGGGGGCTGGGGTTCGTGGTGGTGGAGGGGAGGGGCATAAGTGTCTAGGAGCTCTGGCGGGGGCGGGGCCAGGGGCGGGGGCGCCGCTTAGCCCCGCCTCGGTTCAGGAAGCTTTCGTTGGGTGTAGTTCCTGCCGCGTGCCGGGCGCTTCCGTCCCGGAGGAAACGCCGGCAGCCGGCCCATGGGGTGTCCCATAGGAGCGGCCAGGGGCCCAGAGACTGTCCCTGGGGTGAAGGGTGAGAGACGGGGCTGGAGGCCGCTGTAACTGTGGGAGACCCTGTGGTTGTCACGTGGCTCTCGGGGGCGGGGCTGTGCTGAAGTCAGGCCTGCAGAGCGTGTCTGGACGGGGCGTGTCCGGAGGCCTCCAGGAGGGAGCTCTGGGGCCACCTGCCTTCGGGGAGCTTAAGTTGTGGGGGCGGCGGGGGAGGAGAGACAGTGGATGAGAGTTAGAGGGCGGAGCCGGGCTAGGCCAGGGGGAGAGGGGTCTGCCGGTGGTGGCTTGGGAAAAGGGCCGGGCGCTTCTTGGAAGTGCCTCTTCTGGCTCTTCACGCTCTCATGTCCTGTCCCGTTCACCCTCTTGAGCACGTAGCGCTCTCCGACGCGGCCGCGGCTCCCCCCAAAGAGCCTGTTCAGTGTGCACCCCCCCCTGCTAGGCCTCCTCTGCAGCTCATCCTCCAGTTCAGACTCTGGTCAGCCCCGACGCCTCACCGCGGGTACCCCGACTGCACCTCGTCTCCTCCCTCGGGTCCTGGCCGCTCCCCCTCTTTCCTCTGGGTCTGGGTTGTGCGCGGGCAGAACCCTCATGGTGCCCCCGCTTAGTGGCATGTTGCGGTCTGTGCCGACTCTGTTAAAGAAGTGGGCTCTGAGGTAGCCACCCCAGTCCTGGGTGGAGGAAACGGAGTGAGGGTCTTGTAGCTGCAGAGACTGAACCATTGAAGCCCGGGGTTCTTTGCAGAGCCCCAGAGGGGGGAGCCTCTGTAGACGCGCAGTGCGTGACCTCGTGTAACGTTGGGGGCTCCGGGCTGGGTGCTGCGCCCGTGGTGACAAAGTGCCTGTGAGCCGAGGAGGGGGAGGGACAGAACAATGTCACCTGCCGGGAAGAAGGTGGAGACGGGGTCCATTGTGGATCTCTCCAGCTCCTTGGGTGGTTTTGGAGCAGGAGGGTTCCTGCTTGGATTTTGGTGATTTCCACTCTGCAGACTCTAACTCGGGTTTTGTTTTTTTGGTTTTTTTTTGGCTTTTTGGAGGGGGGGGGAAGGCTGGGCAATCAAAGTTAAGTGACTTACCCAAGGTCACACGGCTGGTCTGAGGTCGGATTTGAACTCAGGTCCTCCTGACT
>CM053596.1:253676625-253705002 GCA_028646575.1 Pseudocheirus occidentalis
TTGAGGGCGGTCAGAAGGGCTGGTGAGCCTTCAGAGCCACGAGCAGAAAGGGCAGAGCTGGCAAAACTAGTCTTTACAATCTTGAGGGTTAAACTGGTGAGAAGAAGAAAGGACATACAGGGTAGTCTGAGGGGGCAGACAATGTAAACTTTTAGGGGAAATGAGTGTCTTTGATCGGCCCCTGAAATGTTGAGAGGATCCCGGTCTTTGGCCGTTCAGCTTTGCATTCTAGACCTGGCTTAACCTTGTTCCAGAAAAGTGACCCCTAAGTAGTTGTTGCTGGGGGAGGGGACTCCTTAGAATAACCAGGAACGTGAGGGATGGTCTAGTCTAGTCCGGTCTGTGCACTTGGCCAGAAGAAGAGGATTCCTACTCCTAGTGAATGATGTTTGGGTGGCTCCAGCTGTTACACCCAGCCTGCATTGGTCTCTTTTTTTGGCAGCTTCTTCCTGTTTTCCCCGTTTCTATCCTTTGGGGCTAAACTGAGCTAAGCCGGTTTCTCCCCCACATGGCTGGTCTCCCATTGGTCCATTTTATCTCCATCCGCTCTCTGGTCCAGGCTAAGTGTTCCTAGCTCATTCAGCTGATCCTTGTATGACACCGACACCGGGGACTTGAGGCAGCCTCTCTCTCTTCACTGGCATTTCTTTCAGCTGTACGGATCCATCCCCTAATGTATGTGTCCAGCCCTGTCCCTCATTGCCTGCTGGACGTTGTCCGTCCCACTAGCTCCGGGTTCTTCCCGTGAGGTCTGTGGACCTTTTTTCTTTTAATACTACTATTTTATGCATTTAAAAACATTATTCTGAGAAAGGGTCCATATTCACCGGACTGTTAAAGAGGTCCGTAAGAACCCCTTCATCTACATGAGCATCAAAAACTCAGCAAACCTATTCATAATTAGACTCTTCGCTGCCCCGATCGACTCCTCAGAATTGATCTGTTTTGTTGGTGGTGCTGCCCTCTGATGGGCACCTAGGCCTGCAGCTTTGGGGTCCCGTGTACCTTTTCACTCCCAATTCCCCGTTTTACTTGTTCGATCTTGTTTATCTCTTACTTGGCAGCGTCTCTGGTATCTTTCACCTCTGTTTGAACCCTTCCACCACCCTAGATCAGTGCCTTATCACTTCTCACCCAGACCATTAGGATAACTTTCTAAGGAGTTTCTCTGCTTCCACCCTTTTCCTTGATCAAGCCATCTTCACACAGTAGCCAAATTAATATTAATAAAACATGGGTCTGTCCTCCTCACTCTGCTGTTGGAAACTGTAGTGTCGTCATAGTCCACGTTTGGCTCCCACTGGCTTCTCCAGACATGTTTTATTGACCAGACTTGTATCTATCCCTCAGCCCCCCATTCCCCTCACACTGGCTTCCTGACTGTTCACCAGCTTTCACACCCCTTCACACAGGCTGCTCTCCTACTTGGAGGCTGCTTGGAATCCCTGGGTTCTTTAAAGACTCAGGTTGACTTTCCACTTATTAGCGATTGCTCTCATTTCAGATAATCTTCTGTTCCATTATCTGTGTACTGGTTTTGTTCCCCTAAGCAAATGGTAGCTCCTTGACTCCTACATCTGTAGGACCAGTTTTTCATTTCCTTGTCCATACCCAGCACAATACCCGTGAGTAGGCACTTAAAAGAGGTGGTGTAGGGGACAGTAAGGAACATGTGAAGTACAGATTCTGCCTTAGATACTTGGTAGCTGGTGCCTTCAGCTAGTCATTGGAGCTATTGTCTCCATTTTTGTGTCTGTAACTTTAGAAGAGCCTCTGCCTCCTGAAGCTGTTGTGATTGTGAGATCAGATAACAGATAAAGCACTTTCCAAACCTTCCAGTCCTGTATTAAGTGTTGTTACTCATTAATGCTACAACCGAGACTTTAATGGTCACATTGAATTCTAGAAGCATAGCAACAAAAGTAAAGTGAAAAAATGGCCTGCCCTCCCTTTCAGGGTGATAACCTTGTCCCCCAGACATTTTGGGGGAAAAATCAGTGTTAAAAAAACGTTTTCATGCTTTGCAGAATGTGAGCCCCATTTTGCTCTGATTTCATTTAAGTAAGATTGCTGGGGAAGGGGAAGGCGATCTAGTCTAATTTTGTTGCTCCTTTCTCTGTAAACATTGGCTAGTCATTTTAGTTTAAAAAAAAAAAAGAACATTTCAAAAGAATGGAATGATTTGGATAGTTTATTTTAGAGTAGAAATCTATGAAAGGGGAAGCTGCAGGTGAGTTCAGGGTACTTTTGACCCTCAGGTAATTGTGGCACATTCTTCAAACCTCTGTGGGAGAATCCAAAACTTTGCTCTTTGACCCTGATTTTTGGAAGTGCTTTAGGGTGTAGGGTGCTTTCCTGAAGTAGCCCTGTGGGTGGGTTTAGGTAGAGGGAGCCAGAGCTTAGAGAGGTGATAACTTGTCCCTTTGGCATACAGCTAATAAGGGTTAGACCCGGGATTCAAAGCCAGGTGTTTTGACTTAAAGCATGTCACCTTTATTAACCTGACCTTGCAAGAGACTTGAAGATTTTAAATACTTGGAAGGAAAAAAACTCTACCAGCCTGCCAAAAATTTCCCCAAACTATTATATTACCTTGGCTAAACTCTTATTTATATGAGCTGATCCATGTTGTTTTGGATTTTTGATAGCCTAGAAAGGAAAATGTCTACAGCAGGACATTGTCTTTCCTCAATGCCCTCCCTTCCTAGGGCGCCCCTGTCCTTTTGGCTGGTCCTGGAGCTCTCATGCTCTTTCACCTCTGGTGGGTTACCGATTCTTGTCAGTTTTAGCTCCATGACATGCCTCCCATTTGTTTCCTCACTTCCACAGTCCCTCTGATGTTTCGTGTCCTTGTTACCTGTCTTCTGGAATATTGTAGTAGATCTTAATGATTTCCCAAACCTCTAGTCTTTTTCCTTTCATCCTGTCCTCCATCAAGCTGCTGAACAGATCATTCTGAAACACCCATCTGCTCGTGTCATTTCCCTAATCAAGACATTCTTCCTTCCTCTTTCTGGATAAAATACAAATTTCTGTTTGGATTTGCAAATTGTTTATAGTCCAGGTCTAGTTTAACCTTTCTGTGTTTATTTGCAAGCTATTTTTCTTCATTTCAGGCAACAGATCTTGCTCGAGACTTTTCATATATGACATTCCATCTTCTCTCTCCCTTCCTTGGTGTGAGACATTCTAGAAATGTACTTTCTTATCTCTCCCTCATAGAATTCCTAGCTTCCTTCAAAGCTCAGCTCAGTATGTGCCTCTTCCTACAGAAAGCATATTCTAAATTCTCCAGTTTCTAGCACTCTTCCTCCCGGAAATTATTGTATATATTTTGTATTACTTATCTGTTTTCATGTTGTCATAGTTATTTCATTCCCCTTAATCCACCTTCAGGAACTGTTTCATTTATATCTTTAGCACCCCTAGCATCTAGTACAGTATCTGGTACATTAGGAGCTTTTTAAATAAATGCTTGCTGAATAAATGGTTAAATGCTTAATTTTAGACTATGGATCATGTTTGAGCATATAATCTTTGTAAGATGTATGAAAAATGTTATAAAAATGTTTATCATGATTTATATACTGGAAGAAATTTTAAAACAATATTAAAACAGATGCTTCTTTGACTTTTGAACTGTCTGATTTTTCTTTTTAGGTCTTTTCTCTTTGTTGAAATGTCTCTGATTTTATCTGCTTCAGTGGTTCGAGTACGAGATGGATTACCACTTTCTGCTTCTACTGATTATGAACAAAACACGGGAGTGCAGGAATGCAGAAAATATTTTAAATCACTCTCGAAGAAACTTGGTCAGCTTCCTGATAGATGTACACTGAAAACTGGACAATATAATATTAAGTAAGACTTCTGCTTTGTGCATTAAAGTATTTACCTGATTGTCCTTTTAATGAAGTTTAAGTAGTTCTGATACAAATTTGTGTCTTAATAAATTCTCAAGTGGATCCATGATCTCATTAATTTGGATGTTTTTCCCAACGATGTAGATCGCAACCCATCTGTGCCTGCCCATGCTGTACTGCTCTTGTCTATGTCCTACAATAAATTCAAAGCAGGAGAGGCCCACCCAGTGTATTGGAAGCCTCTCTCAGTTTCTCCTGGCATTTTGTGTATCTGATTATATTAAGAAAGTTCAGGGTAATTCACATCAACCACCATCTGATCCTGAGCCTACTGCAATAAATTTAGAAATCATTCTTCTTTTTATGGAATCTCTCTTGCTGTTCTTAATTTGCATTTGGCTTTTTAAGAGATTTACTTTTAGTGGATTATGCATTTTCCTTGTTATAAGTGAATAAATCAAAGATTTATTGAGCATTTACTCTGTGTCCAGCATGGGGGAGGTGGGTGGTTCAGAGAAGTCTTGTGTTTGCTGCCAACGAGCTTATAATGGTCATAGGAAATGAGACCAAAGTAAAGTGAATAAAATTATGTTATAAACTATAATGATGCAAACTATGCAATTCAGTGCAACAAATTTATATGAAATACCTCTCGTGTAAGACACTGTGTTGGACACTAGCCCCTACTGTAATAGAAGCTCAGGAGGCAGTCAGATTCAAATTCGATGGCTGGTTTGTTTGCTACAGTTTGACTTGATACATGTGATGCTGAGTTTGGGTTTTTTATTTTAGGGGGGATAGAAGTGTAAATAAAATGGAAGAATGTGTACTGCATTTTCTTGAATAGATTCTATAATCTAGAGGACTGAAAATCAGGAAGAGGCTTCATAAGGAGATGAGAGTGATTTGCATCATGATGGAGGGGGACAGTTTGGGATTTAAATCAGTAAAGAGAAGGCACTTTGACCAACAGCAGCAGCAGGTGACCGCTCTCCTCCTGCTTGAGAGTGCTCTGATGCTGGTACGTACTTGAGTTTATGAGGAAGCTCCCTCGGTTAAAGTGGAGAAGACCTGCTATAGAATGAGAAGTGAGGATGAGCAGGATGGGGCCAGATCATGGGAGAACTGAGAAAGCCAGGCTGGAGTTTGTACTTGCTACAGTAGACTGCTGGTAGAGTTTCGATAGCCGGAGAATGACAGTGAATACAACATATTAGGAAAATTAATCTGGCAGCAGTATCTAGGATGGATTGAAAGTGGAGCAAAGAAAATGGAAGGAAGGAGCCAACTGGGAGGCTGTAAGTATGCCCTAATTACCAAAGCCCACACAGTTGTAGCTCTAAGGCATTGTGGATGACTCTATTTTCCCATTTTGGTTTGAAAAATATGGCTGTTGTTGCAGTCGGGATGAAAGGGAAGAGACAGAGATGATTCTTAAGTTTCTGGCCTTGGAGACTGGAAGAAAAGTGATATGATTAGCAGAAATGGAGTAGTTGGGAAAGGGGATCTATTTGGAGAGAGAGAAACTCATTTTTGCTTTTTTTTGGGGAAAGGGCAGTTGAGGTTAAGTGACTTGCCCAAGGTCACACAGCTAGTTTTTTTTTTTGTGTTAAGTGTCTGAGACCGGATTTGAACTCAGGTCCTCCTGACTGTAGGGCCAGTGCTCTATTCACTGCGCCACTTAGCCACCCCAATCAACTTGTTTTTGAACATGAGTTGAATAGCATTATAAGAAAGTACTGTCACTGTGTCAGAATATCTGGTTTGCTTACCATTATCAATGTAATTTATGGCAATGAAAAAACTTCTTGGCACTTAATTTCTTTATCAGAAACAAAAAAGTGGAACGAGGTAACCTCCAGTATCTCTTCTGGCTAAAAAAAAAAAATGTAGATTCTATGATTCTTTTTAAGTTTGAAGTGGTACAGGATATTCAAGTAAAGATACTCCATGGACAGCTGCAAATGGTGGAACCAGAGTGTGTGGTTCAAGACCACAGATAGCAGATTTAGAAATGACTCGTCCCTGGAACGAAGTTGTGGTTGCCACAGAAAGATTGGCTGAGGTCAGTTGGGCTCCGAGAGGGAGGCGTATGGCAGAGGCAGTGACCTTTGGTGAGACCCGTAGTTTTAAGATACTGTGACCAACTGACATGCTTAGGAGTGGGATGTTAAGATGAAGTTTTCTGAGGGTAAGAAAAACTACTTCAACCCACGTAGTTGACAATCTTTCTAAAATAATCTGTGAATCTACTTTTCTAGGAAGTGCAAGATTTTCTTTTTTTGTTTGTTTTTAAGTTCAGGGTTTGAAGTTTCTTGGATCGTAGCGTGTTACCAGTTATTGTTCTGTAAAGCTGTAGCTATACATAGACAGGGGACTGGACCGAATGTCTATCGACTTCAGAGCCAGATCTTGGGACACAATACTTCTTTACCCTAAGCAAAATTCAGAAGTTGTACCCTCCTCTTCCATCTACATTTCTGCTGCTCCCCAGGATGCTAGGCTTACTCTGACATATGCAGCTCGACATACCAAAAAATAAAAACTTGTTTGCGAGTGAAATTTTCTGGCATTAAGAATGTGTACCTTTATGAAAAAGTAATACTAAAAAGTGTCCTGTGTGTTGGATCCTAGGCAGCGTGCCAACTTTGCCTGCTCATGGTTCCAGCTTTCCCAGAACTTACTTTGTAAGTTGTTTTGAAGTTTTGTTTGTTGGTATGTTTTAAAATAAATCCCTTATAAAGGATTGTGTTTGTGTGCTATTTGCTTCTTTCTGTTAAAAATGGAATGCAACCTTAAAAAATTTGCAAAAATCTAGCTTATTGAGAGTTCTAATTAATTGGGTTCTACTTAATTGGGATTTTGCTGTAAATGAAAAATTTGTTTCTCGACACATTGATCCCCCTAATATATATATAGATATAGATATAGATATAGATATTTAATTTATGTAATTTGAACTATGAGTTATTAGATTTCTAAAGCCCCTTGCTGGTGCGGTGGCAAAGCTTTGAAAACTCTGACCTTACTCATCTTTAACCTAAAATAAACAAGTTTAGTTTTATTGATTTTCTTAATAATGAACCACCATTAAGAGCTCAGTTGTCATTTTACTACTTTTCACTTAGGAGAATTTTATCTTTATCTGAGAAGTGCTTTCAAATCTTAACTATACTATGAAACCCTTCTAACCAGCTCTCTTTCCTCTGAATTCCTATAAAAGTAATTATATGTACCCTTCTTTTGGGATTCACCCTGCTTTACTTTTTATTGGTTTATCTTGGTATATTCTTCCTACTCTCTGGTTTTTTGGTAATATACTACTTGTTTCACCTTAACTTCAAGGAGGCTTATAATGTAGAAGTATGACTATTTAAGCTAACATTTCCAGTGTGCGACAATATAAATGTCAATCGCTTGCTGTAAGACCTTCAGCAAATAAGCTATTTTGTTCTACAGTTTGTTAATTTCTAAAATGGTGATAGTGCTCATAAAAAAAGCTGATATGGCTGATTCTTTGTACTGCTTTCTATAGGACTTGAAATATTTATGGAAGTTTCTTTGAAATCCCAATTTTAACTTTATGATGAAATTTGTAAATGACAAATTATTAATGTAGCAACATGTACCGTATAAAAACTAATCACTAAAATTTATGAGAATTAAGAAAACCATGCTTAGTCTCTGCCTCTTTTTGTCCCAGTTAGTAGCAGCAAGTACTTTTTTTGTTTAATTATTATGATTCGGTAGCAGTATACTTGGGTAATTATTATTTACAACTTACTGTTTATTATAACTTGTGAGGCAGAAATGTATAGTTGAACCCAGTTTTAAAAGGGTTGCTAAAACGTGGTAGAACTTGAAACTCCGAAACTAAAGGCACAAAGCCTATTAACTTTGTTGGAGCAGCTACTTCTTTTAAAGAACACTGCTGAATTGTAGGGGCGGTGTGAAAAAAGGTTCTAGATGTGGCTTTGCCCTCCGTCCCATTAAGAGATCAGATGGGAAATTGCTCCTCACTTTTTCTTGCCTTGGGGATGTTGGGCAAAAGCACTGGTGAGTACTCGTGTTAAAAATATAAATATGTATCTATTTTCTGGACACTATCAGTTCATCTAAATTAATAAGTTCTCTCTTAAAGTACAGAACCACCCCAACCCTTGTTAAGCCACTTGGCTATTTCACACTTGAGTTTGATTATACAATCAAGACTAGACTGTCCCCTAGATAAAATATGAAAGCTGTCTCTAACAAACTTCTCTCTTTAGTTGTCAGTTTAAAAACATCTAATGGGCCTTGAGCCTCTTCTTTAGCTTCACTTTTCTGCAGCAGCACTGCTTATAGCCACTTCTGCCAGCCTAGTCTTTAAACCGTACTGCTTATGAATTTTTAACTTCCTTTGTACTGTATTCTAGTCCTATACTACCCCAGTTTCTGACTGTAGGAGAAGAATTACTGAGTTTATTTGGTGGACTGGGGCACTTTTTCACCTAATATCCCTCTACTCTTCTGGGAAAGGAAAGTGGTTAATGATAGGAAAGAGGAAATCCATCCCTTTTCTAACTTTGCTTATTTCCTGGGATGTTGGAAAATAATCTGAGTCAACTCTCTTGACCTATCTTGCTCCACTTTTAATTCAATTCAGCAAACATTTATTAGGCACCTACTCTGTTTAAGGAAGGTATTGTTCTAAGGATAAAATTGAAATTTAAAAATTGTCTCTGTTCTCAGTGAGCTTACATTCAGGGATAATAGGGGAAAGAATTAAGAAAGCTACCTTCTTGGGAAGAAAATTCAGATTGGAGCACAGTTGAAGCCTGATATTAGGGGAAGGTGGGTAGTTACCTGCAGCTCAAGTTCCAAAGGGAGAGAAACAGAGGTCCTTGAGGAAGGAGGATCTCTGTGTAAATGCTCAAGCACCAGCATTCTGCCTAAAGAAGGATGAGTTGTTAGGGCATTTCTTGGTTTTTCTGTATCACTGACTTACTGCTATTTCATAGGCATTGTTCTGTACTATTTGGTGTAGTGGAAGCGTTGTCTTAGTCTAGTCCTCACCCTGTGTCTAGCTAGTTGCCCTCTGGGCCACTGATTTCTCATTTGTAAAATGAGGTTATTGGATTAGATGACTTAAATTCCCTTTTAGCTCTAAAAATTCTTTGATTCCATTTTTTCATTTCAAATATGCCATAAAACTATATTACGGCCTAAGCTTTAATCCATTTTTTTTCCCCCAGAATGGATTATTAGGTCACTTTATTCTGAATGGCCCTGAATTTCACTGAGGAGATGGTATAATACGTGGTAGTTGTCACACTGTGATTTGCAAACAGGACCATCGGGTCGATCTCAGCCTTTATAAGGACGCCTCTTTCACTTGGGTTCTGTTCATGACGTTGTCCGCTTTTGGTAGTGAACCACTTTGAGCATATGTTGCCAGTTATGTGGATTATGCCAAGCACTTAGTTGGGCAGTCAATTGGTACAGGTATATAAGTTATTGCATACTGTAGCTGGACAGTGATCACAATCTAGAATTGAATAGGAGAAAGAGAGCTTGTTTTTCCAAAATGACAGTGTTTTCAGTGATTCCTAAATGCTGCTTGACATGCTTTTAAAAAATCCACTTGTTCTAAGTGTTATATAGTTGTGAATCTTAGAACACAACACTCTCTGAAAATCAAAATATCCAGAGAGCAGTGAACAAATAAATGAGACCTCAGCAGGCCTGAGATTTAAGAGAGAACACACACCAGAACTGCCGAAAATGGGGAGTCCATGTATAAGTTGCTAAATACCGGTAGCACTGGTAGATACCAGTAGTTCTAACAGTGATAGTTTTTACATTAATGAGCTCATGATTCTATTGAATTTTGAGTTAAATAGGCTTTATGAGCAAACTAAGCACTATGGCCATTTATAACATTATTCCTATGGAAAAATAAGCTCTGTTCCAGATGTGAATTGGAAATAACCTGTGATCAGACTACCTAAACTTTGAGATTATTTGGGAAAGAGAGAAAGAATTCTGTAGTATGGAGCAATTTAGCAAAAATTAAAGTGGCTCTTGTATGCAAAACATTCTTTTAAACTGTAAGTGCAAATGTCCCTGCCTTCAAAGAACTTGAATTCTCTTGGTTGCATGGAGCAAGGAAAGTCTGACTGGACCATAAAGAACAAGAAGTAAATGAACCTAGAAAAGTAGGTTGGAGTTAAATGGTGGAGGGATTTAAATGTTGGCTGATTTGAGTTTGTATTTTTTTCTTAAAGGCAACAGGGAACCACAGAAGGTTCTTTGAATTGAGGAGTGACATCAAACCTGTACATTAAAAATATTATTTTGTCAGTTTTGTGGAGGGTGAATTGAAGAGGAGAGGCGTTGAAAAAGGAGACCAGTTGTGGTAGTTCACATGATGGGTGGTAATGTGAGCAGAGAGAAGGGGCAGATTGTAGAGATGTGGAGCTGGAATCAACAGGATATGGTGACTGATTGGATGAGGGAGTTGGAAGGGACCTTTAGAAGCCATTTACCTGAATCATTTTACATTTGAGGAAACTGAGGACCTCAAATTTAAGCCACTTGTCCAAGTTCACAGAGGAGACATTAGGGTAGGATCAGGATTCAAACCTGTCTCTGTCTTGAAATCTAGTACTTTTTTCACTGTCAGGAAGGGTCAGAGAGGAGATGAACCAGAAGAGGACAGTGTTAATGGAAGTCAAGAGAGTAGGGCATGCTCAAATACCAGAAGCTACCAGGAAGCAAAATAAGATGAAGCCTGATAGAGACCATTAAGTTTAAACATGAAGAGGTCATTCCAGGTGAGAATTTCAGTGAAGGACTGTGGGAGGGTCAGAGAAATGAGTTGGTGGATAAGAAGTGAGAGCAAGAGTAGATAATTCTCTAAGAATTTAGCAGTTAGGCATGGAGAAGGGTCTCGCACCGGGGTGGGAACCCTGTGACTTTGAGGCCTCACATGACTCTCTGAGTCTTCAAGTGTGGCCCTTTAGCTGAATCCAAACTTCACAGAACACCTTTTTATTAAGAAAGTGAAGGAAAGAAATCTGGATTCAGTGAAAGGGCTGCGCTTGAGGATCCAGAAGGCCACATCTGGTCTCAAGGCCACAGGTTCCCCAGCCCTGGTCTAGCAAATATAGGATAATAACGAGGGGGCAGGCAGGATTGCCTATAGTTTGCAGGCAGTGGAAGGAGCTGTAGTGGGGTGAGAGACAAATGATGATCCCTGGGGCAGTTTCTTTAAGATGAGATTATTGCAATTAGAGTATTGACCTTGGCTAGGAGAGTCTTAATCCTTTGGATATAATGTAGAGGCGAAGAGCATAGGGATAGATTTAGAAGAGTCTGAGGTCAGGACGAGGGGAGGATGAGTGAACTCAGGGCAAGCAGCCTTGATTTTCTCAATACAGTAAAACTCAAGGTCATTTGCTGAGAGGCAGGGGGAACATAGAGGTGACTTGAGAGGAAGTTGGAAAGAGTCACTTCAGCTAGCATAAGTCAGTTTTGGAAGAATACAGGGACTGCTGTGCTGCAGGGAGAGCCCCGGTGAGATCAGATAACATGAATTTTAGTGAACCCAAGAAGTGTGGTTATGTGACTTGTTCTAATGACATTCAGCCGTGGAGAGGAAGAGGCAAATGCTTAAGGAGACCCACCTAAATTGTCTGTGTGCTAGAGCTGAGTATTAAAAGTCATATGTATCACACCAAGGTGGAGGATATCCTATTTTTGAAATAAGCTGCAGAGTTGACTGCCAAAACACGTGAGACCATTAGATTGGAAGAACAGGATAAAAGGACAGGTTCAAAGGAAAATGGGCTATAAGTGTAGTAGGAGAGAAGGAAGAATGGGAGATTATAGACAGACATCTGGATTTGAATTTGAGATCAAGGAGGTAGCACAGCTGTGTGACAGGGAGGCCTAAGAATGAGATGGTGTGAAAGATGGAGGTCCTATGAAGTGAGGCAGATCGAATTGGGAGGCTTTGGCGCTTGAGGATGCGTGAACCTAAATATTAAAGTTCCCAGCCATGCAGGCAGGGGTGGAGTACAGTGGAAGTAGAAGCTGTGGTCGGGTGTTTCATCCAGTTCTTTTGGTTAGTAAATATCTGTATTCTCAAGAACAAACAGTTTGTTTAGTGGCAGCTCTATTTCTTAGTATGTTGGGTGCTGACGGGAAGGGCACAGAATAGCCATTTTCCCTCAGGTTCTTCCTATTGTTTATTAACCAACTTGTGCTTGCCCCACTTTGGTCTGATGAAATTTTTAGTTGCTACTCTAGATTTTTGAGAATGTTTTGTTGTTGCTCTTTAAAAGATACTTCTGTCGTTTCTCAATTATTCCTCTCCTCTCCAAAACAAACCTTCCCTTATACAGTAGTTCTCAACCTTCCTAATGCAGCGACCCTTTAATACTTGTATGTTGGGGTATCTGCATGTGGGCCGACCTTTCTGGAGGCTGAGAGAGGAGCGGTGTCTCTGTTCCTAAGACCATCCGAAATATGTGTTTTCTGATGCTCTTAGGCGACCCTGTTTGACCCCAAAAGGGGTTGCCACCCATAGGTTGAGAACAGCTACCTTATAACAAAGAAAAAATTAAATAATGTTTTAAATTTTGCAGCTACCTCTTACATAAAAAGGAAATTCATTTTTAATTCTTAGTATTGTTGAGACTATTTTGTGCAGATTTTAATTGCATTGTTTGATATGTAAAAGAGATAGAAATATTTAAAAGACCTAATTTTCAACCCTTTCATTTACTTGGCTTATCATTCAGATTGGATAGCCTATAAACATACTCTCACCTAGGCTTAAATCCTTAATTCTTGGTACGTTAAAATATGTAGGTATGAAGAAAAAGTTATTCTTGTTGACAGAAAAAGAGCCTTTGAGTAGAAAGGTTGAGAACTCCTGAGCACTGTTCATTATGCTCCAAACTGTAGTTATTTTATTTACCAACCAGAAAGAAGGAAACTTTCTTTGCCTGGTGACATTTCTGACCTTTGAAGGCAGCCCTGGAGAAGTTAGAGGTCAGGGCGAGGAATGGGAGGTGATGGGAGGTGATGAGAGGCGGTTATTGCTGTAGTGGCAGGAGTGGCAGCAGCCTGTGCTTCAGGAGGCTTTGAAGGTTCAGCAATTAAGATGGTTGACTCTTGTTTCTCTTATAAATTGGATATATCCAGGAAGCCTGGGTAACCAAGATTTTTTATTACTTGGCTTGATTTTTTTCCAATAATTTTTTTCTCCAGCATTTTTATCATTTTAAGAAAAACAGTGGGGTTTTTTGTGGTGCTTAACAGTTCATTTGTGTTTTATCTCAACTGATTTTCAAATCAGCATATTTGTTCTATTTGGGAATGCACGCTTCATTCTTCTGGTTCATTTTCTCTCTGCCAAGAGTGGGGAGATGCACTTCATCATCAGTCTTCTGATACCAAAATTGATTTGTTTTCTGATTTTTTAATTTCATGCTCAATTCATTTGCCATTCTTTCTTTTTGCTAATATGTGTTCAGGAATATCAGTTTCCTCCAGTGATTGCTTAGGTTGTTTCCCCATGTATTTAGTAGGTTGAATCATTATTTTAAGTTTTTTATTGTTCTTATGATTTGGTTTTTGACCCACTTGTATAAATCATTACACTCCCAAAATGCCTCCCATCACATTCTTTGCTTTCCTATTATGGAACTCATGAATGCTCCTCTTCCTGTTTTATGAGCCGAATAGCTTTGGAAAAGTTCATCAGGAGAAAGAAAAAGTCAGGGAAGGAGCTGGGAGTGGAGTGGAAGGTGGGCTGCTTACACGAAAGGTCCAGACGGGCACTTCCTTGTCTCCTCTGGCATCCTCATTAGGTCCCACCTATGTAATTGATAGGGGGGGGGATGAGAATTTACCTGAATCTTTAAGGTGGAAAAGGAATTTCTCTTGTGTTGCTGTAGAACATGGTCCTGTGCTGCATGATGGATGACAACTTGATGCATTTTCTTGGTTTATCCTAAAATTTTGAGATATTTTCTTTTTAAAACCAGCAGAAAGAAATGCTTTTATTTTTACTTCTCAGTGACAGTTTGCTCAGGTACAGATATCTTGTGCTTTGCTTGGTTGGTTCTTTGAGAAAATTATTGTTTTACTTGTATGTTTTGCTATTCATTTATCCCTCCAAGATGCTGAGAAGTGAATTAAGAGAAATTTTTCCTGTATATTCCTTAGCCTGCATACTCTTCTCCTTTGAACAAGGCACTGTACTGCTAGTGTCTTAAACAGCATCGCTTTTGTGCTTCACAAGTAATGATGATGATGATGATTGCAGGCATATATAGTGACACTTGAAAATTTGCAGAATGTCCTATAATTGTCTAATTTGAACCTCACAGCCACCTTGTGAGGCAGGTACTGCAAGTAAAATGATCAGTTTTTGGAGGTGAGGAAACAGACTCAAGTTAAAAGACTTGATTCAAACCTAGCTCTTCCTGACCCCAGCGCTCCCTTCTCTGTGATGTACTACAAATCATCCCTTTGCCTTTCTTTCACTTATCATTTTTAAAAAAGGGATGTTTCTAGAGAGATTTTAGGGAATTAGGTTTTTTTTGCTGCTCGTTGTATTGAAGAATCTGCATATTTAAAAAATGGGAATGAGACTTTGAGAGGTAATGAAGGTTGTGAATTTTGGTGGCAGAATAGAACTTAAATAATTACATAATCCCAGTTCATTTTATTATTTTAGAGAGAAGATATTGAAGAAATTAAATGCAAAGTAAAGGGGGAAGGAGAAGGGTAGGGTCTAGGTCTTCCTTTGACTGAGTCCAAGGCCCACACTCGAGGACTTAGAGGGCCACACGTGGCCTCCAGGCCAGAGGTTCTCCACTCTCGGAAGCATTTATACAGTCCCTGTTATGGGCCAGGAACTTGCCAAACACTTTTACAAACATCTCATTTGAGCTTCACAACAACCCACAGTGTAGGTGCTGTTATTATTCTCATTTTACAGTTGAAGAAACTGAGGCAGACCTAAGTTAAGTCATGCCCAGGGTTGCACAGCTAAGAAGTGCCTGAGAGCAGATTGTAGCTCTGGTCCCTCTGCCTCAGTGCGCCACCTACTTAGCTGTGACACCATTTTTATTGTATTTTACTGCACTGTTTGTGGTTTGTAAATGGTAGCTTTAGCATAGCGGGTCGTGACTTGGCTTCACAATGACAGTCACCCAAAGAGAATCAGGCAGGTGTCATCAACTCTTGATTGTTTAATAACTGGTTTTCTGCGTCAGTGTTAACCGCAGTCTTGTGTTTTCCCCAACTTCTTGGCTTTTGGTCATTTGTTCACTTGGTAATTCAACCAAAAGACAAGAGTGTATTTTGTTTCTTGTCAGTATCTTTTCTGAGGGTCAGAAAGGGAACGGTGCCATACACGTAACAGATGCTTAATAGTATTTGTTTGAGCAGGAGTGACATCAGTGCCCCCATTGAATTATTCATTGTGACATATGTTAACTACTCCTCACCTCTATGTAATGTAAGCTATCAAGAATGGCCTTGCCAGAATTTGCTTTTTGTATGAGTGCCCTACTTTATCATGCAGCATTGCTTTGCCTACATTACTTATGGAAACTTCTGACAGCAGTAATAACACACCAATGATTTATGTTCACTGTTCTGATATAAAACATGATTATGTTGACTAAATGTGAACATTTTAATTTGAGGTCATGGAAATACAGTGCCATAATAGGTATATGGTTATCTTGAGGTTTACAAAGCACGGCTTCTCATGTGAACTCCTCTCTGCCCTCAGTGATTTCAACTCATGTTTTATTTATGATTTGGATCAGGACTGCCATGTGTATTCCTACTGATATTTGAGCCCATCAGCACCAACGTACAAGTATTTCCATAAAACGTGCATTATTGCAGAAGGCAAAATTGTATGTCATCTTATTAGAGACGCATTATCATTATTACATACTATTACACATTGCTGTCTTATTTACTTAATAAATTTTTACATGTTGTCTCTCGAGTTAGAGTGTAAACTCTTTGTGGGTAGGAAATGCAGCTTATTGTACTTCAGTATCCCATATCACCTATTACAGTGCTTTGCATGTATGGTGTAAATGGTACAGTAATATTTCACTTATTAGTTACTCAAATGTCTAGCACAGTTAGCCGGCTACAACAGCCTTGGACCAAGAGGTGGTACAGAAGTTTTCACATCTTCGAGTGTGGTGAGAGGAACTGAAGACGTGGTGAAAAGGTTTGTTCATTGTACGGAAACGAGGTTCTTCCTCTTTGACCAGAAGTGGCAGTAAGACCTTGAAGTCAAGCGGCTCAGGAGATGAAGAAGGAAGGGGAAGGAAGTGGGAGTTGAGATGCTGGGAAGGTGACTTACTGATGGTAGAGGGCAGGAATGGCTGGAGGCAGAAGGATGAGGGCAGAGCATTTTCGGATGTTTACTGTAAGGGTAAGAAACCCTAGAAACAATGATGGCCTTGGAGATTATTTCTTGTATTTCAAAGAGTCCCACAGTGAAAGCATAGCAGCTAGAAGAGTACAACCATTTTGGTAGATGTTTAGTGGTAGGGCAAACTGAGTTGTACTAAGTTCAGTCATTTAGTCAGTGAGTATTTTTTCAGATGTTTGCCAGGTACAGTCTGCTCAACTCTTAGGTTACAATGTCTAATTGAACAAAAGTTTATTAAGCTCCTGCTACAGTACATGATGGGAAGACACTGTGTTATGATAGAGTCAGCCTTGGAGGTAGGAAGACTTAACCAAATGCAAGTCACTGTATTTCTTAGAATCCAGATAGCTCTCTAACATTTGAGTTATGCTGAAGTTTCTGATTTTGTGCTCTTATAAGGACCCCTCCCACCACCTCCTAACAATGTGTATACATGTAGGTGTGTGTTTATGTGTGTGTGGGGAGAGAGAGAGAGAGATATTAAACATTCCTTGCTCTCAAGGAACTTAATCTGTTATTTAAAAATAATCAGACCTAATTGCCTTGAAGGAAATTCTCTTAATAAGATATTGCAACATCAGAGTTTTGATATCCAGTACAGTATAGCAGGTTCTGGTGGGATGTTCACTAGTATAAGCCAGCCGTGTCAGTAATGGAAGAACAGAACAAGATGTGTGTTATAAAGACCATTCAGTGGTAAAGATGACAACTTCCTCTAGTAAAGGGTAAAGAATAAAAGCGTTAACTAAACTAATGCTAACTTTAAAAAATTAAAGTCTGAAAATGGCATGGAAAGTTGCAAATAGGAATATTTTGATGGATCAATATAGTATTAATTTAGCCATGTTGTGTGACATTACAGTTCAGAAAAATTACCTGGTCAAAGTTTTTGCCATTAAAGGACACTTAAATTGAAGTGGGTTTTTTGCTTTTTTTTTTTTGGTAGCACTGCATTTAACCTTAGAGTTCGGTGAAAACTGCCTTGTGAGCTTTAAAGCTTTCTACAAATGGGAATTGTTATGAACAAATATGAACACCTCAGCTGCAGTTTGTGAGTGATTTTTAATGAAAATGAATGCCCGTGTCTCTGATCCAGAAGGTTTTTTTTAATGAGTTTTAACAGTTACCTGAGCTTTTTGTATTTGCTGAGTGGTGGCTTTGGCACATCCAACTGTGACTGGCTATAAGAAATTTAATTGCAGCTAGTTTGAAAAACAAAGTAAATTATGATGTTGCAGAACAGTTTTGTGGTCTTTTCAGAGACCACAATTTAATTTCTGAGCAGTCTATCCAGAGAATAGTTTTATAATGTAATAAAACCGATTTTGGGATGATGTCCCTTAGTGCAGCGTAAGAACAATTGTACATCATGTGCCTATGCTGCAGCTGCCCATAAACTGAAGGCTGTAGTGATTTGAAATTGAATTGTCCTAGAACTTTTGAAAATGTCACCTATTTACCAGTGGCTTACAGACCTAATGCCCACACCATTTTTTCTCCTGATTAGTTCTGTCATACTTTTGTACGAGCAGTGAAAGAACATTCCAGAAACATATCTTACCATAGGGCAAGCAGAGCTGTACTGTTGTTAGTTATCTACCTCACTCTGAAGAAGGATTAGGGTTTGCTTATGTTTTCACTCTCATTCTCATTCTCGTCCTCTCCCCTCACTTGCAGTGTTACCTTCTTGATCTAAGCTCTGGAATCAGGGGTTGATCAGAATATGAAATGTTATTAAAAAAGATTTCATGAGAAAGTCCGTCTATCATGTAGGCAGAAAGGACTGTCAATGCCGTATCTTCCTATGAACCTGAGATGCACCTACATTTTTGCGTGTTTGTGCCTGTAATGATGTCAAACCTTAGGGAGGATGTGAAGAAAATTACAGTTGCTTTGCCAAGGCTTCTTACGGTACAAGCTGCCTCTCTCCACCCCATCAGCAGATTTAGTTCACTTGAAAGAGAAAGGTACACACATTACCAAGGAGAGAACTGTTGTCTTTTGTGTCGCTGATGCAGAAATCATGGAAAATGTTTCTCTTCTGCTGATGAGTCAGACACTGATGATAAAACAGAGGGCAGGAAAACTCCATGGGAAAAGGTCATTCTAGCTGTTAATTCTATAATCAATGCTGTAGAAAATCAGCCACATCCCATTGCCCTAGAGGTGATGGAGCTGCATAGTTTTCTGCTTTTGTGAGAAAGGAAAGCGACCAGACTGTGAGGTCACAAAAGGAACCCATTGCTTTTTCTTTTTAAGTATAGCCAACCCCATATCCTATACCATCACACACATTATATTGCCTATATTACAGATATATTTACATTAGTGTTAGGTTCTCAAGAAAATTAAATTACATTCAGTATGCATTGTTTACCAAAGCAGAAGATGTCAGCATAGCAGGATTTCCATAAAAATAATGAAAAATTAAATTAAAACATTGTTTAAAGGATTAATCTTTTAAAAATTTTTTATAATTAAAAAAATTTTTTTAAAGGGCTACTGTTCATCCCCGTTGTCATACTGTGGTATATAATTTCTTTTTCGTTTCTTTTTTTTGTGGTATATAATTTTAACTGTAGGATATGGGTTTGTCTCTCCTCTCCCTTTTCTTTTCACTGGTATTCTATTGGCTTAAAGATGTAACCTAAGGCAGAATTATGTTTTTGTCCCTTGAACATCTTGGCTGGATCGTATAACAGATATTACTATCTTCACGATCACTATGGCAGTTATTTGCTTGGCTGGAACTAGTCTTGCGAGGGAGCAAATGATCAGGATTTAATTTGAAATTCTAAAACTATTTTTTTTAACTATAGTTTTATTAGCTCCCTGGGAGTGAGTTACATGATGCTGTGTACTGAAAATTACCCCAATGTCTTGGCTTTCTCTTTCCTGGATGAGCTTCAGAAGGAGTTCATCAGTACCTACAACATGATGAAGACAAATACAGCTGTCAGACCATACTGTTTCATTGAGTTTGGTAAGTGCCCCCTCGTTTTTGGTGGTTTATTTTAACTACATCTTATTCTTTTCCAGAAACTCAGTTAGGTGATCCTACAGTTGTTCATCTGATTCTTAAGAACTGGTAAATCCATAGGCTGTTCAGCTGCTTTTATATAGAGTAAAATAAGTTGGCATAAGTAGAATACTTGAAAATCGCTATGATTTCATTGGTCCCGGTACTTCTATCACTAAAATAGTTCATCACCATCCCTTCTACCTTTAAAGTATAGTTTTCGTGAATTGCTATGGTCCAAAAAATGTCATTACCTATTGGCCAGCTTTCTGGTGATAAGCCTTTTAAAATTAATTAATTTTGAATTCAGTTTGGTCCTTGGGCATCGGCTGTTATTGGACCTGCCCTCAGAGCCTTTCAGATTGGTAGGACGTGGAATTGACCGTAGCTTGTACGCTGTGGTCAAGGCCCTGAGGAACTCAAAGTTACCCTACAGGTCATGATGCTATCAGGGGAGGACCTGGCAAATGTTTAAATAATTTGTTAGTTAGCATATTAATAAATGATAGTCATGTTACATCTACTTAAAGCATTCAGTAGAGTCAAGTGTGTAGGAAATGTGAAGGGAATAGAAGGCTTTGGTTGGTTTAGAGAATTATTGTCCCAAGTCATTAACATGAGATACTCCCAAAGCAAGAGTCTAATTTTCTGTTTGTTAAGTATTCATCTTTTTTGCTTAATGCAGAGCAAAAAGGAGAAGAAAATTACTCATACAACCCTGCAGCTAAGTTATATGGTGCCAAATAGTAAAACATAAGTTTCACGTAGAATCCATTTAGGAAATGGCTTTCATTGATTTCATTAATATGTGTATGAGTTTTATAGAGACAGTAGTAAAGAAAGAATTTAAAATCTACATTCTAATATGCTGCGTGCTGTAGATTAGTATTAAATAGTCAATTTGAAAAATCATGATACATATAAAATGCCTATTTTTAAATGTTAGAATTAATTTTACAATGGAAGTGATTATGTAACCATAGTTGGTAAACATTGACAGGTTTTTAATTTGAAAAGAGTTCTAAAAGAGAGTGAGGAAAGGTGCTATTCTCTGTAAACACTATTAAAATAGATGACATTTTAATACCTCTGTAGTGCCACAGTTGTTTCTGCATCATCTGAAATGATTTAATTACCAAGTGCATCTTGGAATTTTTTTAAATTTTGTGTAGATAACTTCATTCAGAGGACCAAGCAGCGCTATAACAATCCCAGGTCTCTTTCAACAAAGATAAATCTTTCTGACATGCAGACTGAAATCAAGTTGAGACCGCCTTATCAAGTTTCCATGTGTGAACTGGGATCGCCCAATGGATTCACATCTTCATTTTCTGTGGAATGTCAAAGTGCAAGTAAGATTTCTTCTGGTGAGTTTGGAATTTTAATTATTTCATTCCTCTCAGATGTTTGGTATGGGTAACATCCTGCTTTATCTAGCAATTGAAATACCTTTTAAAATGAATTGCTTTATTCTCATGCGTTAAATCAGGCATATGAAAGTACTACAGAAGTACCATGTGCTATATTTTCTCCTGTGACTTGGAGAGTACCAGTGTAGGCAAAGATTTCAAACAAGGGATTTATCTACCCAAAAGGAAAATTCTCAGGAGATCTCTTTGCTAATAAATTACTACCCTCAAGTGATTTCTTTAAAAAAAAAAATAGCCTAAAAGAATGATAATTTTGCAACTTGCTCAGAAAAATGTGAATGGCTTCTGCCTGTTTATAATTTACCAGTTGGATTTTGGGGCAAGATCCTTGACCGTCAGAGAAAACTCAAGTAACAGGTATTTATTGCCCCATATGAAGCACCGTTGCTGAGGCAACTCAGGAAACAAAGATGAGTGAGATATACTGCCTTCCCTCAAGAAGCTCCCAGCGTATCTGTCGGGAGGCAAGTGGAGTTTAGTAGTTGAGAGAGGAGTGCAAGTAGCAGTGATACCAGCAGCAAAATACAATCACTGCTGTGAGAGAGGACAGATTGCAGAGAGAGGTTAGGGCCAGGTTTCAGGAAGGAGCAGCGTTTGACATTGACCGTAAAGAAAAGGTGTGACTTTGACTTGTGGAATGGTTTGCTGAGGACATTTCAGGTGATGATGAGAGGCTGTGCTGCAGGAGGGTGTGAGGCACGGGTGGTGAACGAGATGAAGTCCTGTTTGGCATGGTGAGAGCATAGGATGCTTTTAGAGAAGTGGCAGCAGATGAGGCTTAGAAAGGTCAGGGTTATGTTCTGGAAGAAATGTTCAAATAAATGTACGCATCCATGTTTATGAGAAATGGCATGAAGTAATGCAGAAAGAGCTGACTTCAGAAGTAGGTAGACCTAAGTTTAAGTCCTACCTCTGCAGTGACCTTGTGACCCTTGTGAAGCTACTCACTTCATCTTTTCAGTGAACCATGCGGTGGATTATGGGTGTAGACTACCCCATATAGTGTCATACTCGGTCCATCTGTTGGTTTTGCTGAAATGTTTCTTTTTTTCTTTTTTGTTATAAGGGCTAACTTACAGATAAGGGTAGGTGAGGAGAGGAGATGAATTGGGAAGTGAAGGCAAGGTAAAAACAGAAGATAGCAATAAAATTTAAGAAATAAACAAACACATGAAGACTGCAAATTGCCAAACAGATGTAGATCCACATTAGTCAAAGTAATTTCCTCACCAGTTTCCTCATCCTATTTCCTCAGATCAAATGAAATGACATTTTTATAAAGCATTTAGCACAGGGCCGGGCACATAGAAGATGTTGTATGAATCCTTATTCCCTCCACTTATGTTTAATCCAAATCATATTCCGTGTATGAATCAGTTCTCTTCTGACTTCTGCTTGAACATTGTCAGTGATCAGAAGTTATCTGTTTTATGAGGTAAACTGTTTCGTTGTTGAATGTCTCTCATTATTGAAAAGTTCTTTCTCATATTGAGCCAAAAATCTGTCTCGTTTGAGCTTCTACCCAGTTGTTGTAGATCTGCCTTCCAGAGTAGTACAGAAGAAATTCACTTCCCCTTTCATGTGATAGCCCCATAGCCATCTTTGGACTGATAATCATGTTCCTTTGAGTCTTTTCTTAATCAGAATAAGCATCCGTATCCTTTTCAGCTGCTCCTTATAAGTAACATAGTTTACTTTGGCCTTTTGTTCAAGTTTCTTGAAATATTTTTGAATCTTGATATAAAACTCATAGAAATATAAAGATAGAGATGTAAAAAAGATGGTAGAAGTAGAATCAATAGGTAGGTAACTCATGAGTTTATTGAAGGGAATGAGTCAAAGCTGATACCAAAGTCGAGAGTATGAGATAACTGGGTGAATCAGAATAGGGTCATTGAAAGAAAGAGTGAGATCAAAAGGAGCAGATTTAGGGAAAAAGTTGGACTTGACTATTTATGTTGGCTTTGAAGTGCCAGTGGGACAAGTAAGAGATTCTGGAGACTTTTGGAGATTTTGATCTAGAACTTGGAAGAGTAGTCATAGCTAGAGAGAGTGTCAGGAAGATTTTTGCATAAACATGATTCTTGAAGTTATGAGAATGGATGAGATTGTCAGGGTAGAGGAATACATGGGGGGAGTCTAAAAAAAAGGGAGGACACCCTCTTAAGACATTGGGAAAAAGTTGAGGAACAAGTGACATAGGAGTGATAAGAGAAGAGTCAGGAAGAAAGTGGTATGTGTGAAGCGAAGGGGGAGATTGTACCCAAAAGAAGGGTATGGTTAGCAGTGCTAGATGCTGCAGAGAGCTCAAGGACTATGATGGCTGAATAAAGGTCCTGGATTTGGTGATTAGTGATCGTCAAAAGAGCAGTTTCTTTTTTTTTTTTTAAGTATTTCATTTTTTCCAGTTACGCATAAAGACAATTTTCCGTTTACACATAAAGACAATTCATTTTTTTTAAATTTTGGATTCCAGATTTTCTCCTTGCTTCCCTCCCTCTTCCCTGTCCCTAAAATGCTAAGCAGTTTGATGTAGATTATATGTATGTAATCATGTAAAACATATTCCCATAATATTCATTTTGTGAAAGAAGAAACAGATCAAAAGGGAAAAAAGCCTACAAAAAAAATAAGTGAAAATAGTATGCCTTGATCTGCATTTAGGCTCCATTGGTTCTTTTTCTGAATATGGGTAGCATTTTCCATCATGAGTCCTTTGGAATTGTCTTGGGTCATTGTATTGTTGGGGAGACTTAACTCATTATCGTAGTTGATCATTGTACAGTGTTGCTGTACTTTATAGATTGTTCTCTTTATTTCACTCTGTATCAGTTCATTTAAGTCTTTCTAGGTTTTTCTGAAGGTATCCTGCTCCTCATTTCTTATAGCACCATAATATTCCATTACATTCATTTACCACAACTTGTTCAGCCATGCCTCAATTAATGGGCATCCCTTCAATTTCCAGTTATTTGCCACCACAAAAAGAGCTGCTAAAATATTTTTGTACGTATAGATCCTTTTCCCTGTTTTATGATCTCTGTGGGATACAGACCCAGTAGTGGTATTACTTTATTAAAGGGTATGGGCAGTTTGATGCACAGTTTGATTGTCTTTTGGGCTGAGTTCCAAATTGCTCTCCAGAATGGCTGAATCAGTTCACAACTCCACCAACAGTGCATTAATGTCCTAATTTTCCTATATCCTCTCCAACATTTATCATTTTTTTCTGTCATATTAGCCAGTCTGATAAATATGAGTTGACATTTCAGAATTGTTTTAATTTGCATTTCTCTAATCAGTAGTGATTTAGAGCATTTTTTCATATGACTATAGATAACTTTGATTTCTTCATCTGAATATTGCCTGTTCATATGCTTTGACCATTTACCAGTTGGGGAATGACTTGTATTCTTATACATTTGACTCAGTTCTCAGTGTATTTGAGAAATGATGCCTTTATCAGAGACACTGCCTGTAAAGATTGTTTCCCAGCTTTCTGCTTTCCTTCAAATCTTGGTTGCATTGGTTTGGTTTATGCAAACTCTTTTTAATTTAAAGGAATCAAAATTGTTCATTTCATGTCTCGTAATGCTCTCTACTTCTTGTTTGGTCAAAAATTCTTCCCTTCTCCATAGATCTGATAGGTAAACTTCTGTTTTCCTAATTTGCTTATGGTATTGTTCTTATGTCTAAATCATGTACCCATATTGATATATGGTGGAAGATGTTGGTCTATACCTAGTTTCTGGCATGCCAGTTTTCAGCTTTCCCAGCAGTTTTTGTCAGATAGTGAGTTCTTATTCCAGAAGCCGGGGTCTTTGGGTGTGTCAGACACTAGATGACTATGGTCATTTGCCACTCTGTCTGTTGACCACCACTGTTTCTTAGCCAGTATCAGATAATTTTGATGATTGATATCTGGTTTGGCTAGGCCATCTTTCTTTGCATATTTTTCCCATTAATTCCCTTGATATTCTTGGCCTTTTCTTCTTCCAGATGAATTCTATTTTTTCTAGTACTATAAAGTAGGTTTTTTTGGTCATTTGATTGGAATGTCACTGAATAAGTAATTTAATTCAGTAAGAATTGCCATTTTTATTGTATTGGCTTGGGCTATCCATGAGCAATGGATATTTTCCCATTTATTTAGATCTGACTTTATTCGTGCGAAAAGTGTTTTGTAATTATGTTCATAGAGTTCCTGGATTTATTTTGGCAGGTAGATTCCCCAGCGTTTTATATTATCCACAGTTATTTTAAATGTAATTTCTCTATCTCTTGCTGCTGAGCTTTGTTGGTAATAGATAGAAATGCCAATGATTTATTATATCCTGCAATTTTGCTAAAGTTGTTCGTTATTTCAGGTAAAGTTTTAGTCGATAGGAATCTCCAAGTACGCCATTGTACTGCCTGCGGAGCGATAGTTTTGTTTCCTCATTGCCTGTTCTAATGTCTTTTGTTTCTTTTTCTTCTCTTACTGCTACAGTGAACATTTCTAGTATAATACTGGATAATAGCGGTGATGATGGGCATCTTTGCTTTAGACTTCTAGCTTGTTCCCATCATAGGTAATGCTTATTGGTGATTTTAGAGAGATACTGCTTATGAAATAGCAGTTTCAGTAGCCTTTTGGCCATAGGAAGCTAGCTAGGTTTTCAAGCATTAAGGAGAGACTGTGTAGAAATGGAGACAAATTGAGTTTAGATAACTTTTTTATTTTATTTTTTGCTTTTTGGAGGGGGAAGGCAGGGCAGTTGGCTAAATAACTTGCCCAAGGTCATATGGCTAGTACTGTGTTAAGTGTCTGAGGCTGGATTTGAACTCAGGTCCTCCTGACTCCAGGGCTGGTGCTCTATTCACTGCAGCTGCCCCTTAGATAACTTTTAAAAGAAGTTTGGAAGTGAAGAGAAGAGAGATAGGACAGTAACTTAGTTAAGATAGAGTGGTCAAAGGAAGGCTATTTTAGGAATTGGAGACCTGAACATATTTGTTCAGGCTGATAGAAAGAAGGCCGTTAAGAAGGAAAGATTAAGGATCTCTGAGTAAAGAGAATTCATTGTGGTAGCAAGGTCCCTGAGAAGGCCAAAAGTATTGAAGGAAACAGCAAGGGTAAATGATTAACCTTATTGGTGATTACCATAGCTCTTTCTCTGGGACTAGAGGGAAAGGTAGTTAAGAGAGAGTGTGTAATGATCCTGATTTTAGGAATGGAGAGGAGTAGGGGAGATGACCTCAGTCTCTTTAATGAAGTGAGAGACTAAGAAATCTTTTTTAAGTTTAGGTAATGGGAACATATTTGGGCATTAGAGCAGGAGAGAATGGGAGAGAGAGAGGAAGAGAGAGAGAGAGAGACAGAGAGAGAGACGGAGGGAGAGAGTGAGAGAGAGTGAGAGAGACACACAGAGAGAGAGACAGAGGGAGTGAGGGAGAGAGAGACAGAGGGAAAGAGAGTGAGAGACAGTGAGAGACAGAGAGAGGGAGAGAGACACAGAGAGAGAGAGGACAGAGAGAGGGAGAGAGGGGGGAGGGAGAGAGAGAGAGTGAGAGCGAGAGAGCGAGAGAGAGCGAGAGCGCAAGAGAGAGCAAGCGAGCACCTCCTTTGGCTCAGTTCTTGTGGAAAATAAGAAGCGGTAATTTGTAACATTAAAGTGGGCTTGTTGAGTAGTCAGAGTTATACTTCATGTATTTGTCATGAATGAGGTTAGAATAAGGATGAAAGTTTTGGGAGGTGTTATAGACATGAAGGTTGTTATCTAAGGTAGTGAGACAGGAAAAGCTTGATTGGACAACCAGTGTAGTGGGAGATAAATTGGGGTGTGTTGGCAGTGTGGGAAAGGGATTGTTTAGTTTGCTAAGGTTAAACAATAGAGGAACTTGATTGTTTACTTCACAAGTTTTAAACGGCATGTGAAATGTTGTTTTGCTGTGTGTCTGTAGGAAATCTGACCCCTCCATACTGGTGGTCTGCCCCGGTTAAGGTGACCATTGGATTTTCTTGAACAGAAAGTAGAACCTGACATGATGCAGTCAGTGAGTCTCGCCTCCTGGTGATTCACTGATACCAAACCCTGTGTGTATTTACTTATTTTCCTGATTTTACATATGAGAAAATCAAAGGTTATAATGTTAAATGATTTATTGGAGGTAACACAGCAGGTAAATGACAGGCAGGACTCCCAAACAGATCTCCCAATTTTAAGGCTTTTTCAGCTAGGCTGTACTACTTCTCAAGCAGTTGCTAGCTCTAGAGCAGTGGTTCTCAACCTTCCTAATGCTGCAACTCTTTAATACTTGCATGTGGCCAGACCTGCCTGGAAACAGATAGAGGAGCGGTGGACCATCAGAAATATATGTTTTCCGTTGGTCTTAGGCGACCCCTGTGACCCCTGTGAAAGGGTTGTTCAACCTCAAAGGGTTCCCAGCCCACAGGTTGAGAACTGCTGCTCTAGAGGATACAGAATTATTTTTCAGTAATTAATTTGGATTTAAGTGACTTAATTTCTGTGAAATTTTAAATAAAATTTATAATTATAAGTTGAAGAAACTACACTATAGATACAGATTTCTGTGCTGTGTAGTTTTACTGGGCGTGGTCACAATTCAAAATTGTGGTATGTAGTTTTACTGCTGCTTCTTTGGTTACTTAGATATTTGCATTTATAATTTTCATTTTGGTCCCATGTTATCCTTCTGTTTGACAGCAGGTTGTTATTGAGGTAAACAAGGGGTTGGAAAAAGAAATAGAAATACCAGAAGGAAATTTTCTTTCTTTTAACAAACAGACCTCTGGTTTTCAGTGTGCTGGATAACTGGTGGTGGAAAAATTGTTTTAAGAATTGAGCCGCTGAGAAGGTAAACATGGGAAAGAAATCATAAGGAATCAAATTTGAATTATTTACATGCCAATATGGAAAAACGATAATAGTAACTTAGGAAACTGTTCTGAGTATGAGGATAGGGGAGGGGAATACAAATGTATATATAAGTATACTTTACACATATGTCCATATAGGAGTCTATATATGCGTATGAATACATATCTGAGCATAAATGTATAAGTGTATATAGAAGGTATAGGATGAATTGAATACGAAGGGATGATACTGTAAAAGGTGAGATTCTGAGGTGGGAGAGGACTAGAATGAAAGGAGACAAGGAGAGACAAAATGGGGTTAATTATCCCATATAGAAAGAGGCAAGGGATAACTGTTACAACTTTACTTTTAATTACTCTCATTGAATTTGGCTTAGGGAAGAAATGGTATAAACGCTAAACTGGGCATCATGCCACACAGGAGAGTAGGGGGCATGGGGATGAGAAGAGGAATGACGGAGGGGAGGGCAGAGTCTGGGGGAGGGATTCTGGAAGCACACACTTCAGGAAAGGGACAGGGACAGGGTAGAGAACAGAATAAGGGGGGGAGGGATAGGAAGGAGGGACATATGATCACTGTCACAATATGTCCATTATGAAGATGTCCTGTATAATCACACATCCACAGCCTGTATTGACTTGCTTGTCCTTCCAGTGGGGGTGGGTGACAAGGGAGGAATTGAAAGAATCTAGAATTTAAATCTCTGCAATACCTGCAACTAGGA
>CM053596.1:253705502-253729423 GCA_028646575.1 Pseudocheirus occidentalis
CCCCCCCCCCCCGCTTTGGCTCACTGAAAGTGCACCTCAGGACCACCACTCGAGACCACGATCCAGATCTAGGCCGCTCAACGCAAGAGCCCTTGGCCTTGATGGATTGTGTCACCCCCCCTGCTATCTGCAGGCTGAGGGCTCTGAAGCAGCCCAGTGGAGGCCGCTGCTGCTCTCAGCCATTCCTGCTGTCACAGCTGCCTCCCGCTGCTTCCTTGCCCTGGGAGCAGTTTGGCCGGACCGCTTTTCTCCCCCAAATTTAGCAAAATCCACTGACCTTTCTCTTAGCCTTTTTTTTTTTCTTCTGACCTGATAAATATGGCAACTGTGCCTCCACTGCAGCCTATCTACTCTCCTATAGACTCGGCTCCGCCTGACTACCCCAGGGCCTGACCTGGCCGGGGTTTTGGCTGGTCCAGCCACGGCTCCCAGACTGCTGTAAAGAGCCCCGCCTGCTGAGCTGCCTGTAGAAACAGATATGTTTTCTATATTTTGAAGAGTTTTGGAGCTCGAAAATTTGTTTAGAGTCCCATTTTATCGGTTTTCAGGGTGGTTGTGTATGAGCTGTAGGGCTTTGCTGCTTCTACACCGCCATCTTGGCTCCAAGCCTTCCTTATTGAAGTCACTGGCTAAAATCATTGTTCTTGCTATGGGATTTTTATACGTGGCACATTCCTTCTGACAGCAAACATCAAGGTCACTGCAACGCATTGGTTCTACAAACCGAATGAATCATAATTTTCATTTGAAGCTTTAAAGACAGTATTAGAATGCAGACCCACAGTTCTCACATAGAAACTTTAGTTCCAGTGGCCCCTGCCTTTTTTATAATATTTGTTATCCCAGTTTATTTATTGTTATGTGCGGACGTTGCCAGGCTGCCAGATTTATCACATCTGATTGCAGTGAATGAGACTTTTGTGAATGACATCTTATCTCTGTAGTTGGCAATCCTTATTGCATCTTAAGATAATTTGTACATGTTTTACTTTTAAAGAAGCAAATCAGAATGTTCTATAGGAGAATGTCGGGTAGATTATTGCATCGTGATGAAACAATGTCTCCCAAGTATTCTTTTTTTTTGACAGGGAAGTAGATAATCATTTTGTTAGATGACATTTTTTACAGCAAATCTTGCTGGGAAAAATCGTAATGTTAATATTTTTTCCTTGTAAACAGTCATTTGGGGCCCACAGTTTGCTAGATGCTAATATTATCTCATTTTTTCCATCCGTCAGAATCTTTGCCAACCACTTTTGAGCAGGCCTGAAAAATTTACGCATAATTTCCCGTTTCTCAAGCAGTGGGTACTGCTGGAAGCAGAAGAGATTAGCAAGGAACAGCCACTTCATCTTCTACTTATGCAGCAAACATTAATCGCCTACTGTGTGTAAGGCATTGTGCTAGGGGGTGGAAGGTGAAACATGACTCTATTCTGCACTCAGAACTAAATCTTGAAAAGCGCAAGGATGTGAAATGCAAAAGAAGATTAGTCACTGCCCTCCAAAAACAAGAAGCAAAGTATCTGGTCCTTTGTGTGTCTGTGATTTCAATCATATAAGAAAAGTCCGTGGGATACATTTTAAGCCATGATTATAGTTTGTTGGTTTTAACTATTAAAAAAAAGATGTTTTGTTGTAAGCAAGAGTTCAGGGAAGGGGCGGCTGGGTGGCGCAGTGAATAGAGCACCAGCCCTGTAGTCAGGAGTACCTGAGTTCAAATGCGGCCTCAGATACTTAACACACACACACACACACACACATAAAAAAGCCTAGCCGTGTGACCTTGGGCAAGTCACTTAACCCCAACTGCCCTCCAACAAAAAAAGCAACAAAAAAAAAGTTCAGGTAGAGGATTCTGGGAAGATGGCAAAATAAGACAGGAAATAACTAGGTTCTCTCAAGTTTCTCCCATAAACAAGATAAAATATTGTACCAAAGTGAACTGAGTGGCAGAAATAATTAAAAGCTGGGGTAAAGCTGTTCTCCTCCTAAGACAACTTGAGAGGACCTTCGGAATGAACCAGCCTCCGTTGGCAGAGGTTTGGCTGGACAAACAACACGTCCTTAGGGCAGCTGGGTCTGTAAGTAGCCTCAACTTCCAGAGTTTTGACCCCAAGGATAGTGTGGGGGGTTGAATAGTTGAGTAGGGGAATATAGTAGGGCTTGCATTGTCACAGGATGCCAGGGCCAATTGTGCTGACCACACACGCTCCTAAGGTGTGGGCAAAGAGAAAGGAGCACTCTCCTGTTAAGCTCAGTAGCAGAGGAGTGGGAACCAGTTTAAAAATGAGAAATACTTAAGTATTTCTTACTTAACTAGCCATGTAACCTTGGGCAAGTCATTTAACCCCAATTGCCCTGCCTTCCTCCCTTCCGCCTTCCCCCCTTTCACCCCCATCGTCCCCAAATGAGAAATACTAGCAATACAGTGATCCGTTACATGATGGAAAATGCTATCCATCTCTAAGGAAAGAACTGATAGAGTCTGAAGGCAGATTGAAGCGTACTTTTTCTTTATTTTTCTTGGGTTTGTTTTGGGTCTGTGTTGTCTTTCATAACAGGACTAACATGGAATATGTTTTGCATGTCTGCATCTGTTTAACCTCTGTCCAATTGCCCTCTCAATGGGGGGGGGGTAGGGTAGGAAGGGAGAAAATTTGGAACCTAAAATTTTTTTAAAACTGTTAAAAATTGTTTTTATATATAATTGGGGGAAAATAAAATATTAAATCATTTTTTAAAAAAGACTACAATTTAGGAGAAATACTAGGGATGAATTCATGGATTTGAGAGTATGTTCATAGAGATAATAACTGAACCAATGGAAAGTCATAAGGTTTCCAAGAGAAAGTGCAGAGAAATAAGAGGATCCAAATAGCCTTGGACATAGACCAAGGGTAAGGAGCCAGGACATGGATGATGATCCAGAAAAGCAGTTTCAAGAAGGAGTAGTTAGACAAGAAGGAAGAGAATTGGGAGGGAATAGTTCATGAAAGTTCACGGAGTAGAGAATATCTAGGAGTGAGTGATCAGTGTTGTCAAAAGCTGTATTGAACAGTGATCCAAGACAGTTCCAAAGGAGTCATGATGAAAAATGCTGTCCACCTCCAGAGAAAGAACTGATGAAGAATGAATGCAGATTGAAGCATAATTCTTCTTCTTTTTTTTTTTTTTGCTTTTTGGAAGGCGGTTGGGGTTAAGTGACTTGCCCAAAGTCACACGGCTAGTTAGTATGTCAAGTGTGTGAGGCTGGATTTGAACTCAGGTCCTCCTGACTCCGGGGCCAGTGCTCTCTATTCACTGCTCCACCAAGCCGCCCTAGATTGAAACATAGTATTTTTTGCTTTCTGCTTTTTGTCTTTTTGTGTATTTCCCCCTCTTTGGGTCTGTGTCTTTTATAACATGACTAATATAGTAATATGTTTTGCATGATAGAACATGTGTAACCTATATCAAATTACTGTATCAGGGAGGGGGATAGTAAAAGGAAGGAGAGAGAAAATTTGGAACTGAAAATATTTTTTAAATAAATGTTAAAAATTGTCTTTATATGTAACTGGGAAAAATATATTTTAAAAAATAAAACACAATTTATTATGCTTCAGCTGAGCTAAAACAAACCAGATAGTAATTATGGTCTCAGACAAAGTTAAACCTAAAATAGTTTTAATTAACGGATAAACAGGGAAAACTATGATAAAAAGCAGCATAGAAAATGCAGGAAATGGTGTAACATTTAAATTTGAAAAAAAAAAAGAAATGAATTAGAAGTAGAAATAGATAACAGTACTGTAATAGTGGGGGACTTGAACCTTCTCTTCTTAGAATTAGAGAAATATAACCAAAAAAATAAGGTTGAGAAAAATCATATATAAGCTACATATGACAAATATCTGGAGAGAATTGAATGGGAATAAAAAGGAATGCGCTCTTTTCGGTGATGCATGGAACCATTATAAAAATTGACTATATATCAGGGCGTAAAACCTTTATAGTTAAATGCAGAAAAGCGGAAATACTAAATGCATCCTTTTCAGATTATAATGCAGTAAAAATTAAGTTTAATAAGGGACCATGGAAACACAGACAAAAAACTAATTGGAGACTAAAAACCTAATTTTAAAAAATGAGTGGGTTAAAGAACAAATTATTGAAATAATTTCATTAAAGAGAATGACAGTAATAAAAAAACATCAGAACCTTATGGAATGCAGCAAAAGCAGTAATCAGAAGAAAATTTATCTCTCTAGATGCTTATATCAGTAAAATAGGGAAAGAGTAGACCAATGAATTAGATATGCAATTTAAAAAAACTAGGAAAAGAATAAATTTAAAATTATACATTGTAATCAAGTAGGATTTATAGCAGGCATGTAGGGGTGAGGAGAGCTATTAACGTAATTGATTATGTCAATAGTAAAAGTAGCAAAAATCATATGATTATATTGATGGATGCAGAAAAATCTTGAAAGCATAAATGTAAAGGAATTTTTCCTCAAAATGATAAGAAATATCTACCTAAAACCATCAGCAAGCGTTATTTGTAATGGAGATAAGCTAGAAACTATCCCAGGAAGATCAGGAGTGATATAAAAATGCCCACTGTCCCCTGTGTTGGTCAGTATTGTATTGGAAATCTTGACCATAGCAATCAGAGAAGAAGAAGAAATTGAAGCAATCTGAATGAGGTGATTAAATTCTTTTTGCAGATGACAGGATGAGGTACTTGGAAACTCTTAAAGATTTGACTAAAAAGTTAGGGGAAACAATAATTTTTAACAGAATAGAAGGATATAAAAGAAACTCACATAAATCACCAGCATTTCTGTATATCACCAAGAAAACCCCAAGAAGAGACTGTAAGAGATGCCCCATTTAAAATACCTGTGGCTAGTATAAAATACTTACCAAAGCAAACCCAAGAACTGCGTGAACGTAATTATAAAACACAGTTCATACAAATAAAGTCAGGTTTAGATAAATACTCTTCATGGGTAGACAGAGTCAATATAATAAAAATGATGATTTTGACTAATCTAATTTAATGCCGTCCCAATTAAATTACCAAAAAATTTATTTGGAGGAACAGAAGGTCAGGAACATCACAAGAATTAATGAACAACAAACAACAACAGCCTAAAGGAAGTAGGTTGAGCAAGAACTGGACCTTAAACCATACAGTCAGATGGTGATTGTCAAAACTGCCCGGTGTTGGCCAAGAAGCAGACGTGGATCCATGTAGGCATAAAGTGCACAGCAGCCAATGACTGTAGGGACCGTGTGTTCGACAGATGTAAAGATTTGAGCTTTGGGGGTAAGAATTCATTATCTGCAGTCTGACAGAAATTGGGCATAGACCAGTATCTTAAACTGTTTACCAAGATCAGGTCAAAGTGGAGTTATGCTGTAGATGTAGAAGAAGATACCATGAGAACATTGGAAGAACATAGAATATATTACCTCTCAGACCTATGGATAGGAGAACAGTGTATGAATAAACAAGAGATAAGAGAGCATTGTCAGATGTAAAATGGATAATTTCAATTATGTTAAAAGGGTTTTTACACAAATAAAACCAATGTAGCCAAGATTAGAAGGAAAGTGGAGAATTGGAAGAAAATCTTTACACATTTTTTCTGATAAAGGTCTCGTGCCAGATATGTAAAGAATTCTGTCAACTTTTCAAAAATGCAAGTCATTCCTAAATTGATAAATGGTTAAAGGATATGCACAGGCAGTTTTTCAATGAAGAAATGAAAAGTATACATAGTCATATGAAAAAATGCTCTAAATCATTATTGATTAGAGAAATGCAAATTAAAATACTTTGAGATCTCATTTTGCATCTGTCAGATTGGCTAAAATGAGAGAAGGGAAAAATGCCAGATGTTGGAGGGGATGTGGAAAAATGGGGACACAGATTCCACCCAAAATGATGGAAAACAATCTGGAATTATGCCCAAAGAGTTATATGTATGCCCTTTGACCTATGAACTTCACTATTAAGTCTGTTTCCCAAGGTAATTGGGGAAAAAGGAAAAGAACTCGTATATTCTAAAATGTTTATAGCAACCCTCTTTGTGGGGGCAAAGAGCTGTAAATTGTGGGGTTGCCCTTCAGTTGGGGAATGGCTAGACAAGTTGTGGTGTATGATTGTGATGGGATACAGCTGTGTTATAAGAAATGATGAGCATCATGAAGAATGAAATGAGCCAAGCCAAGAGAACAGTGTACATGGTAACAGGGTTGTTCTAAAAACAGTTTGGAATGACTGACTCATTTTGAGTATTAACGAAATCAGATATAAAGGACCTGTGAAGGAAGGCGCTGTCCATGTCCAGAGAAAGAGCAGATAAAGAGAAGTATGTGTCATGTGGTGTTTGTCTATATTACACGCACATGTATGTATCTATGTACACACATGCATACATGCACATGCGTGTCTGATGGTAGCCTTCTCTAGGGTGCGGTGGGGAAGGAGAAAAAACCGTATTGCACAGAGGAGAAAAAAGGAGATTTAGAGGGCAGCGCAGAGAGCCGGGGTAATTGATGAGTAGGGCTGTTACAGAGTTTGTTGTTTTTTAAAAAGCTGCGAAATGGACATTTGTGGTTTTATATTGAAGCCTCTTTAAGGTTGTGCTGTAAATACATGGAAATGTTCTTTTTTCTTTTTATATTTAAGTTCAAAATCAATACATATTTTTAAAAAAAGAATTCAAGTATGTTTTGAGGTGGGGGCAGTGGCTGTGATTAAAAGTAAAAGGCATGTATAAAACTTAAATACCAATATACGTGTACTTATGTGCATGTACATTGTACGTGCAACTAGTGCCTACGGATACAGTGCGTCTTCGTGTATATATATATATGCATATGTAAACATGTATGTGTGTGAATTATATGTGGGAATGTTGTATAGGCATTGTGTTCTGTCTTTTCAGTCGTGTCTGACTGTTCATGACCCCGGCATTTGGGATTTTCTTGGCAAAGGTACTGGAGTGTTTTACCCTTTCCTTCTCCAGTTCATTTAACAGGAGAGCAGGGTTAAGTGACTTGCCCAGGGTCACACAGCTAGGAAGTGTCTAGTGCCAGATTTGAACTCAGGAGAATGAGACTTGCTGATTCCAGGCCTGATGCTCTCTTCACTGCACCACTTAACTAACCCCATATATGTACATTGTGCGTGTTTGTAACAAGAACAGGTATTGGGTTAAAGCAGGTTAATAATTATGTTCTCACAGATATAGTTAATTGCAAAACTCAGTTTATTTGAATCGCAACATGTTTCTTAATCAGCTCTAGTTTTTTATCGGAACCGATCCAACTTTTACCTCGTATTTTGGTGTATCGGTGATTCTTCAGTGTGACTGATTTGAGACCACAGTTCTTTCACAGTTTCTTACTGTGTGATTTTTATACATACTTTTGACTACAACAGCCCTTGAGCCAGTTTGACATGGTGCTATTTCTGAATTGTCTCTGCTTCATTCTTAGTTTTTCATGAGACATTTTAGTCTCTTATGTCCACTCTAGGTTATTCACCTCTACTTAGGTGTACTTTTTTTCTGAAACCAGCCTTCAGTTTAGCACATGAACCATTGTCTTCTTTCATGTGATGTTTTGTAATGTCACATAGTGGCATTTTATGTCTTTTGCTAAATTTTAGATTTTTTTGCAAGCTGGTTGAGTTGCTTAAGATTCTATGCAGTGTCGTTTGTTATATGATTACAGATATGTACCAATATATGTACACCAGCATATGCAGAGGGGTCTTGGGAATACACTTACTTTTAATGGCTGTGGGTTTTATTCTGCCATGTTATATCTTGAAAAGTTGTCAGGACGTATTTAGAATTGACTTTTAATAGCGGTCCTTTTTGTTCATGTTCATTCTCACCAGCATTTTATAAAAAATTATACATATATGTATTTACATATGCATATATATATAATATATTCACAAAATACACTTTTTTATACTTTTCTGTACTTTGCTATGTTGAGGATAGAGAGGAAGGAGCAGCAGTGGTCTCAGCCCTTGGATATACAGGCCTGGTAGTCCATCATCCTGGGAAATATGCTCAGCCTGTTTGTAGAGATTTTCCAAATGTGCTTCTTAAATATTTTATTTAGCACTTTTTCTTTTAGAAAAGTGAAGAGGGGGTAGCTAGGTGGCATGGTAAATAGAGCACTGGCCCTGGACTCAAGAGGACCTGAGTTCAAATGTGCCCTCAGACACTTACCACTTCTAGCTGTTGACCTCAGGTGAGTCACTTAATCCCAATTGCCCCCTCCAAAAAGCAAAAAAAAAAGTGAAGAGAATAAAAGAAAATACTGTCTTTCCTGTTAGCTGTAGAGTTTTTAAGACAATGATTTAAAGCTCTTAAATTGATTCAGCACTGAATAACATATTTATCCCCAAGGCAACTGGAAGGCTTAGGAAATAGAGTATTGGACTTGGAGTCAGGAAGACTTGAGTTCAAATTCTACTTCAAACACTTACTAGCTGTGTGACTCTGGAAAGATCATTTAACCTCTCTCAGCCTCAGTTTCTTCATCTGTAAAGTAGAGATGATGATAATAGCACCTATGCAATGGTACAATATTTGTAAAGTACTTTGTAAACCCCAAAGTGCTGGGTGTGCAGGTATTGACTGTTACCATGACTGTTGTTCACTGGCCTCTTGCACTTTGGTTGATGAAAGACCTCTTCCTGTCATTCCAGTAACGATTATCTTCGATTTTTGTTTTTGGACAGTGTTATTTGCTCGTCTGCTGCACTGGCTGGAGGAATGTAAAATCTTTCTTGACTTTTGGCTTACTTTGTCTATGCAACATGTATCTCTATGAACTCCGCAACCTCTGGCAGCTTTTCTTTCATGTGACTGTGGGAGTGTTTGTGACGCTACAGATCTGGCTGAGGCAGCCCCAGGGCAAGTCCCCTGATTATAACGTCTAGAACAAGCCTGACCGCATTGGCCCGCCACAGCTGCCTAGAGGGTCAGGAGAGTCCCTGCCACCAGACACAAGGAGCACCGCGACTTTTCCCTCCTTTCTCCACCTTCATTTTTATTGTTTGAAAACAGCATTATCTGCCTCTGAGTGCACCTACCGTGGAACACTTCTGAAAGTCTCTGAAAGCATTACTGCCTGAGGGATCGTCATCACGAAGAAGACAGGCCCCTTTTGTGCTCTGCTGAGCTTGTGGATGGACAGAGTAAATCGGGAAGAAAACGAGTAGCAAGCTGCACATAAACTTTTCCGAAAAAGCCAGTGAAAACGTGAGCATGGGACTAGTTCTCCAACCCAAGTGTGAACCAGTACTAATGTTGGTCTTTGCCTTTGTGAGGCAGTCGTGTAGATTTAATAAAAAGATGCTTTGGCATACTGGCAAACTTGTATTTGAAATGATGAAGTAGTCACTAAATGTCAGAATGTTGGATTATACACTAACAGGGATGCGCATTTGTGTCTAAGTGTGATTTTTAAAAATTGGTCATTTAAATTCTCAGTTGAATCCTTAACAGTAGAAGCCACCTAATTCTGAAGATAATCCTGGCAGTCTCCCCGACACGGGAGCTTTCGAAATATTTGAGAAGACAGTGATGTTCATAAGCTGCTTGGGTATAATTTTCAAAGTGACCATTATTACCAAGTTTGAGTTTACTATAAGGCACAGAAATCCTTGATTTCTCTAGAACTGTCATTACTTTTCAGTCTGCTGTCTTAAGTCCTCAGTAGCCTACCAGATGAAATTGTAAAAGATGTCCAAATGCTTTGAAATTCTGTTTTGTTAATCCAGGCATAAACAAAAGCTCCCCACAGTTGTAAAATCCACAAGATATCAGTCTTGCTTTTGGCAGTTGTATTCATGAATGCCTTGTTTTAGAAGAATGAAACTAATGTTTTCAAGCAGAAAATGTGAAGGCAACAGCCTGAGAAAGCAAGGGGTTACTGGAATGGGAGTCATACTCAAATCCTGGCCCTGCCACTCACTGACCTTTGGCAAGTACCAGCTTTTTTCGGCTTATTTCCTCATTTGTAAAATGAGGGGGAGTCTGGAGGAGAGAATTTCCAAAATTTCTTTCATTTCTGACATTCTGTAATTTCATGAAATTTGGTATGTTGAAAAATCATGGACTTTATGCTGCTGGTTAAATGATATGTTTGCAAGTAAAATGAGGTGTCAGAAAGAAGCGGAGCAAAGACCAGGACACTTAGGGAGATTCCTCATTGTGTGGTTTTAATGACCATATCCTTCTGTACATGTTTATATGTTGGTGTACCCGCCCAAGAACTTTCATTATATGCATATCATACACATTACAGCATAAACTTTAATTAACCAGAACTTTTTTTTTTTTACCACAGCCAACTTCTAAGTGAAGGAAGAAAATGACAAGAAACACTAATCAAGGATTTATTTGGAAAATACAGCACAGGGCATGTGCCGGGTTCAGTCCACATTCTACCCCTTCTTTTATAACCACAAGGTTGTGTGAGAAGAATCGGCATTTAGGGTCATGACTCTGAGGCATGGCAGGCTCATAAGTCATCGAAGAAGCAGGAGGCGATGTTCACTGTGCAGTACTTACTTAAAAAGAAGCATACAGACCAATAAGGTTTTGTAGAGATTTTCAACAAGAATTGAAACAGATTTTTAAAATTTGTTTAGGTCAGAAAGATTGATTTGTGTCAGAAAGATTTTATTCCATCTTCGTGCATCACTATCCACATCACTCTGTGCACATCCAACATTTTTGCTTCTGCCAGCTTGGGAATGGCTCATCCAGGATTCTGTGACTTTTTGGGGGAAAATCGATTTTTACCGAGGATACAGAGAAATCCTGGATTCTGGAGGACATAACTTGGATATTTATAATGATTATCCTATAGTTTTTAATATGACTTTTTTGGCTTTAAGAACAATTTCTATTATATACCATCTTCATACTACCAGGTGTGGTATGGAAGATAGTTATTGTTTGTCCAAATTGTACAGAGGAGGAAACTGGGTTACAGAATATTTGTGTAACTTACCCAGGGTCCTCATAACTAAGCCAGTGTTAGGATACATGTCTCACAGCTTCAGGCTCAGGATACTTTCTGCTACCACAGTAGGAATCATGGATGTTGTGTTCACAGAATATATCTTTTTCTTGGTAAAAACTAGAGAGTTTAGACAGCTTATTAGCAATGGATCCACACTTACTTCCACCAAGTATTGGTATCTTTTCCCTAATTTAGGGTGTCTTGAGGGTCTAAGATAATTTTTTCTGTCATGGCTCACATAATACTCCTATTTTTCTATAAGCCTGACAATAATATGACTTATTTGTTCTGGTATGTCAGCAGTCAGGAATCTTCATTTCTGGGCTTCCACATGTATGTAGTAAGCTCCATCCTCATGACTAAGACTCTGCTTTCTGTGCTAGAAACAAATATATCAGAAGTGGAAGATATGCTTCCTGTAAATACTGTTGCCTTGAGACCAAGAATATTCTTCAGTTTTGAATTTTCACTACGTAATAAAATGTACCATCTCCAGGTTAATGCAGAATAGGAGTGTTTATCACAGTTTTTAAATATGTGAAATGTTATCTTCAATTAACTCAAGAATTGAAGTTCTTAATTCAGTTAACTTAACTGCCCTAGAAAAGTGCATCAGATTCAGAGCCCCATTTCTTTTATGCTGCCTCTGACTTGTCAGGGCTGCACAGAGGCCAGAATGTTTTTTCACCCTTCAGATGTAGGCCACAAGGCACCTTTCCCAATATTAGGTAACTCATGCCAAAAATGGTCTGGTCTAGGGAAACGATTTTTATCTGGCCTGTGTCCCCTATGCATCAGAAACATCTTTGATGACCTGTCCTGGGCTGTAGGAATTACTGAGTATACATATACAGCCAGACTCTCTTTTTTACTCTCTTCTAATAAGACTCTTCTTGGCTATTTAAAACTTGGTTCTGTTGCCCTAGAAGTAAAGTTTAGTGTTCTGTGAAAGAGGACTGAGATCACTGTAGAGACTGTCTCTACTCCACACCAGCCAAACTAGGCACATAGACCCACTCTAGAGATGAGGCTTTAGAGAAGGTTCTCAGAAACTTTGTTATTTTGGATTATCCTTTTTTTCTTTCCTTTTTTCCCCCAGTCTTTAAGAAAATGTAATGTTCCTATTTCTTGGTATAGTAGGCACGTCATCATCCCAGCAGAGGTGGAGTTTAAATTTATTTTAGCCTGCTGGCCCAAAAGTTGAAATAAATCTCCTGATCATAAAAGTCTTGTGGATGAGTATCAGTTGAGAATTTAGCTCTCGTAATAGAATTTTACAAAGTCGAAGATAGTTTTCTTCTCTATTAATTTTCTGGGATGGTGAATTGAATGGGAGATTGTAATTCTTGTAGAGTATTGAGTTTCTAAAGAGAAGTCATATCATGTAAGGAACTGGGCAAGAGAACATGATAACTGTCTTTCAGGTATTTAAACAACTGCCCTGTGAAATGGATGAAAATTTTGTATTGCTCCAGAAGGGAGAGCCTAGGGCCAGAAACCTAGGATAGATTGGACAGGAAGGTCGACTTCACCATAACACAAGGAGAAAGGTTTTTCCAACAGAGCTGTACAGTAACATGTCATGGGAAGTCCTCCTAGGTGGGGAATCCCCTGCCCCTCAGTTTATGAAAGCAGAGGCTGTACGATTGCTTGTCAGGATTATTGTGGAGGGGATGCTACCTGTGGTAGGGGGTTCAATTAGCTGACTTCTGAGGCCTCTTCTGCAATCTGAAGATTTTAGTCTGTTCCTTCTAGATTGATTACTTTTTTTTTTCTTTTTCAGCTTCTGTTTTTAACAGGTGAAAATATGAGTAGACTTGCGATACAACATGAGTAAAAATAAAGTGGTTGCCTTGTTGTTTTTCTTATTAATTGAACAGCATCGGAACCTGGCACCCAGCATCTAGTCACAGCCTTCCCTCTCGGTGGTGTTAGTAAGCGGTATGTGGAGACACTGTAGCAGGTGTAGTGTTAGCATGTGAGGAGGGAGCGGGGTTAGTCAGCTGTTAAGGAGCTCGTTTAGTTCAATAATCTTGCATCATCAGTAGTTTTTAGAGTTTGATAGCAGAAATGCTTGGGGAATGTCTTTTCCCATGATAGGACTTAGCTGTCCAGTAAGGCACTGCCTTCCTTATTGTCATTAATTTCACCTACAATGCAGTGATTTTCCCCTGCCCCATTTCCATCTTATTTTCATGTCTTTCTCACCACACACACAAAATCACTCAGAAGATGAATCGAGGAATCCTTTGAAACTCCTTAGCTCGCCAAAAGGAAACTTGTTGCTGAATAAATGTATAGAAGAAAATATAGCCATTAAGTTGCAAGTTAATTTCCATCTCACCGGAAGTCTTCAAGCAGAGGCAGAATAAACCACCCATTAGGGATGCTGTGTTGTGTGGAGACTCATGCTTCAGGTAGGGGTGATCTAGAAGACATCTGAGGTCCCAAAGACAAATGGATGCTGGATACAATGTAAAGGGAACGAGCAAGCGTGGCAGACGTGGATGAGAAGATGGCAATTTTTGTGTGACTGTGTTTAAACTTCAAGCTGTGAGCAACATGGAGGCATGGTGATCCTTGCGAAGAAGTGTTCAAATGTTGCCTCTGATACAATTCATTTTATAAAATGAGCAAATCATTTCAGTGGCCCAGGCAAGTCATTTTAAGTCACGCATGAGCTTTAGATGTCCAAGGGAGTTTCAATACTGTGAGTTCCCCGAGGATGAAGTCATGAATTCAGATACTTCCTTGTCCCATCCCCACCCCAAGAACCCCTTGAGGCTATAGGCATGAGAACAGTTACACAAGGAACCATCAAACAATCTCCTGAGGCATGTATGAGTAAATAGGATGTAAAATGTCAAACCTAAAGCAGTGTAATAATTTGGGACAGATGGGGTGATCTGGGGTAGGCATCTAACCTTACCTTGCAGTTTTGTATATGAGTAACATAAATGGATAGCTAATCACATAATTAATCACTTAGTGATCCAAGATATGAAGTTAAAACCCAACGAGGTGGTTCAGACCAGTACTATGTTATATTTGGGAGTGATTTTACTGTATTTCCTAGTTTTAGGTGATCGTCCAAACTGAGCGCATGTAGAATAATAGCTATGACTAAGTTATTACCGGGGAATCTGCTTTGAACAGAGCCTGTGTATGGAAATTCAAATCTATGCAAATGATCAATTAAGGAATTGACTGAGATTCATTACAGCTCCCAGCATTCGAAATAGGAACATATTTTAAAATTTTGTCATCTGCTTTCTTTTTAGGATTTTATATGACTTACCTCCATGAACATACCTCATCATTCTAGAGCCCTCTTGAAAATGTCAGTTAGATAATGTGCCATGAAAATGTGTAGAGGACATTAAGAAAGAATACAAAGAAAGGAAGAGATTTGAAACTGGCTTCACTGTGAGCGACCCTGTCCCACTCCTGGGAAGTGCCCAGTTTGAGAAGACTTGGGAGCTTATAGTCTGACACGGCGCTTATGCTGTTTGAGATTTAGTCCATTCCAGAATATGTTTCATATCTTAAAAGCAAGATAGCTTTGAAGCAGTATATATACATGTATCCGTATCATCACCGAGCTTTGTATCTCCCAGAGCTTAGCATGGCGTGCTGCTTGAGGTCAGTTTACCTCAAATATTTGTTGGAATAATGAACTGAAAACCAGTATTGATTATATAGGCTGCTATACAGGCTTTAGTAGAGCCTGTATCCAAAATATATGTTGTGTCTTCATAGACCATTAAGAGTTTTAGAGATTCTTAGAGAACCTGAAATCCAAATTCCTCATTTTGCAGGTTAGGAAACTCAGGCCCAGAAAAATCACATGATTTGCCCAGGGCCATGTAGAGGCAGCTAAGTGACACAGTAGACAGAGCTTTGGCTCTGCAGTTAGGAGGACCCGAGTTTCAAATCCTACCCCAGAAACTTACTCCTCGTGTGTTCCTGAGCCAGTCAACCCCTCGGCACCCGTGTCCTCATCTGTAAAATGGGAATAAAAATAGTGCCTCCCTTCCCGGGTTATTGTGAGGACCAGATGAGATTGTCCTTGCAAAGGACTTTGCAATAAAGAAAGCTGCATAAAGCATTGTAGGAATGCTCACTGTTATTACTGGTGTTTCTGCTGGAACTCAAACCCAGGTTTCTGGATAACTGGCCTAGTGTTTTTACTGAACCATAATGCCTCTTTAATGTCATAAAGTGCTCTTTACATCTGGCATCCTAAACAACGATGATAGCAGCATTCTGCAGTAACTGCTTTGTTGTACAAGAGGACACGGTCAGTGAAATGGACCCTGTGTTCTGTGTATGTATTACTTTTAAAAAGTAGAACCTGGTACGGGCTGTAGCACCAGTACTTAGAAGTGACAATGGGAAGGCTTTCTAGGGCAGGGCTAGGGAACCTCTGATTGGGGAGTGAGGTGGGGACGCAGATTATGGAATTGAAAGTAAGAGATAGAAGCAATTTTGGAAATCAGCCCAACTCCCTTATTTTCCATATAAGGAAACAGGCCCTTGGGGGTAAAAAAGGCTCGCTTTCAGGGTAATGTCATTCAGGCAAAGTCAGGTGTCCCTAAATTAAGTCTGTTTCAAACCCTCCCCTCAACCTTAACATTAAAACCCACTTACTCAGATAGTTATACAATCAGAAGGTTGACTTTAAAAGTCCACATACATGTTTAGAAGCAACAGTCTTGAGTGTAGGACAGGTAAAGGGAAAGCCATCATTGCTTACTTACTAAATTAAAAAAAAAAAGCTGTTACTAGAGTCTGAATCAGTTGATATTTGAATTGTTTTTCAGTTGTATTTTTTTATGACCTCATTTGGGATTTTCTTGGCAAAAATACTGAAGTGGTTTGCCATTCCCTTCATCAGTTCCTTTTCACAGATGAAGAAATGGAGGCAAATAGGATTCAGTGATTTTCCCAAGGTCACACAATATAGCTAGGAAGTATCTGAAGTAAGATTTGAACTCAGGAAGATGCATCCCCCTGATTGCTGATTCTAAGCCTGGTGCTCTCTCCGCTGCACCACCCAGCTGCCCAGTCTGAGTCCATGAGTACACACAATAGGCCTGGTCAGAGGCAGTATGTGCTAGGGACTCTCCAATAAAGGGCTCTTTATCCTCCTAAAGACTTAATGGGGCCGCCTGGGGAGTGGGCTGTGGAGAGGTCCAGGGACAAAAGAGGAAAGCCCATGTGAAGGACAGCCCTCCTGTGGTGAGAGGTGGCTGTGAGGCTGCAGCTGGGTGCTTAGGACATGATGGCTTGTCTCCTTCCCCGTAGTCCTTTTCCTTTTCTCCTTCTGTTGTCTGTCTGGGTCCCTTAAACTTTTCCAGCCCTGCCCTTTACCCCTTTTCCCTCACACATCCCCCTGCCTTGCCTGCCTTTGTCCCAGTGTCTCTTTAGTCTTCTTGGGCAAAACCTTCTTTCACACTGAATGTTTCCTTCTCGGTTAAATCGCTACAATGTTGGGGGCAGCTGCGTGGTGCAATGAATAGAGCACTGACCCTGGAGTCAGGAGGACCTGAGTTCCAGTTTGCTTAACACTAGCTGTGTGTCCTTGGGCAAGTTACTTAACCCCAATTGCCCTCCCTTCTCTCTCCAAAAAAAAGTTGCTAACGTGTTATTACAGAAGTATAATTTGATTTGTTTTAGAATAAAATTTTATGTGTAGTATTAATTTTAGAGGTAAATTGCCTGTTTTATGTAAAAAAAAATTATGAGTAGCAAAGAGTAGTTTAAAAGCAACTTTTTGCCTTTTCACACCCAGCCTGAGTGAATCTCTGTTGTGACAGTGAACGGACACTTCTGGTTTGGGCTTCTGAGGGTGAAAAAGCAACAAAACGTTGGGCATTTCTGATCCCAAACAAAGGTCTTTCCAGCAGGATACCTGGGACAGGAAGCTTTATTCTTGCACCCTAAACCTAGTCACCCTTTTTTCTATTTAAATGCTTTCCCTTAAAAATTCATTACAAAAACCCTGTCATATAGAACAGCAGGAAGCTGGTCCAAAGGAAAGGAATTCCATAATTAGGATCACTTGTTTTCCTCAGAAAAGGAGAAGCAGTTTCACATTTAGGTGAATAAGACAAAAGTTTGCTTATAGTTCTTTGATCTTGTTTCATCAGCCTTTTGTCATCCAGACCTTATCTTTTTTCCAGCCTTTCTAAGCCAGTTGGCTCTGAAAGAATGCGACGGTGCCGTTGTCACCCTGTCGTGTGAAGTTGGCGCTTTTAGGTCCCCATCGGGTAATTAGGTTAGTCCTCTCTCTGGTTTTGCTCACACCTTCCAGGTCTGAAACCCCTTCCTATCCCCATCTCCCTCTGGCCTCTTCTCCAACTAATGATGGAGAATACAGCATGCTCATCATTTCTCTGAGGGGCGGAGCACGGTTCTCTTGGAAACCATGGGGCTGATGTCCCTTATTCTCTTCTTCAGACACTAGGTAACGGTAGCTGATTTCTAAGCATAGAGTGTTTCTGGGATGATGGTCTTGTTTTTAAAGTAACAAAATTTTTTTCTGTCTCCTTGATTCTTGCTGTAGTATTTTCTGAAGCACACCAGTATTTTTCTTATGAAGGCACTTGCTCCCTCTCACCTTTTAGTTTGCTTTAGGCCAGTAGCTGGAGATCCTTTCTGTACTGTGAATGATGACGTGAAATTCAGTACTTTGGGAGTCAGCTACAAAAGTGAGATTACATCATTCAAGATATGGTACTTTGGGTTTGTATTTTCAGGAACATAAAACTTGGAATTTTATAAATGTCTACACTTTTAGGATTGTACAATTATATATTACAATGTAATATATAATTATAATATACAGTAATGAGTTTTTTAAAGAAGTTTTTTGTAAACTACATTTATAACTTAGAAAATGTTAAGGCTGTTTGGGCGCCTTGTGTATTTTTAGCTTCTGGGGTATCTCCCATCAAAGTTTCATCCCTCAGATAGACTCATATAGTACATTGTAGCTTTGCCATCTGAAAGGACCTGGGCTTTACTGTCCTTTTCAGAAAAGACGACAGGTGTACTTTCAATCCATCCTACATTTGTCTTTTCTTTTAAATAAAAGTTTTGTTTTATGTAAATTCTGGGTACGGATGATCTTTAACAGCTTTCTTTATATTAGTCCCATGAGGTTGGGAATGAAAGTCTTTCCTGTTATGCTTGTTTTATGTACAAAAAACTTGTTATAATAACCCAGGTTATTTGCACTGTGGGATAGATAGTTGGGCATGTTTGGGAGCCATTTTCTCCTTTTCGCCTTGAAAGTTATATTCATTGAAGCTAGGTCTTAAGACTTTCCCCTAAACCTCCACTCCCTGGGCTTCTGCATCTGGAGATATGGAGGGTAGGGAGAAGGATGGAAAAATCTTACTCATGTTGACGGCAGAGGGGTTGGTGGGAAGTGTGGGGAAGAGAAACATAAGACTGTACTTTCTCTTATATGTGTGTATATAATCTGTAGGGATTATGTAATCCTTACTGGATTATAAGGACTCATTGGAAAAGAAACTGGGAAGACTCCCTGTGGAGTTGGACATGTAAAATCCAGCTCTCCTGAGAAGTAAGAAAGGAAGTCACTTTATTTACTGGAGCACAGGACTAGGAGTCAGGAGACTTAATTCTGCTACTCTCCGGCCTTGAACAGTTCTATTCATCTCTGTGATTTCTCCTTCTGTGTAAAAGGAGAGGGTTAGACTAGATGACATCTCATGTTTATTCTGTGAGTCTATTCTCCACGTAGCACCTGGATTACCTCTCATGCGGGACCCCTAGAATAGTTTTCCCTGGTTTAAGGTACTTTATGGGTTTACATCCATTCAGAACCATAGTTAATGAGCCCTGGCCAATGTGTCTATTTTTCCTTCTAGTCAGTCAGAGAATAGAATTAGCTCCAAACAGTCATTTGAGAAAATAGTGAGAAAGGCTATACTAGAACTCCTTCCTACCCACCACAGACAAACCCCCACAAAACAAAACTGTAGCACGTTCTGCCACCAGTCCACATACTGTCAATGGAGAGAATGGGTGTGGATTGGGATCACAGGCGAGGAGTACCTTCCTAGGAAACACGAGTGACAGGGAGCAAGCACAGACAGGAAGCTCGTGCCTGCAGTACTGCAGGGCTGCTGATGTTTCCTGCTGTTGCCGCTTTTCTGCTCTCACTGAACATGCTCCCTGGCAGGCATGGTGTCTGATAACCAAGGTGCTCGTGTGCTGGACCTTGTCTTCTTGGGTTGTGGGCACGGGTGTTACTCCTTGTTACAGATGTCTGGCTTTGTACCTTTTAGGCCACCTGCATTCCACTTTTGCTAAAAATAATGGCTGTAAACACCCTGGTAAGGCAGGTGGAGTGTTTGTAGGCTGTGAACATAGGCTAATACTTGTATACAAACACAGAGGAGATGAAGTGACAATGTTCGTTTATGTATGCATGTGTGTGTATATATATGTATATATGATCTATATCTGTACACACACATATACACACAAATCTGTATATGGATCTACCTATAGTACAGACACTGGGGGGAGGCATTGGGAGGAGCAGCCCAAAATGACGTGGATGAAAGTCCCTTCTAATTGGAAAAAGACCAAATTAGGACAGATGAAGGCATCAAGCTGCTGCGATGTTTCCTTCTTCGTGCTTTGCCACAAAATGAGAGGTCTTCAGGGGAAGATAAAGGTCTAGTTTCATTGTGTCAAACTCACATGGAAACAAGGACCACTAACTTGTGCATATTGATCCTTGCAAGGCTACGTATTGACTTAGAAAACCACATATTAAAATGATCTATGTTTTATTCTATTTTTTAGTTTGTTAAAAACATTTCTCAATTAAAATGCTGATCAGGAGTGTCGTAGGCTTCATCCCTCAAATACTTGTTTGACGCTTCTCACCTACCTGATAGAAAAAGCGAAGAAAGCTGAATATGGCTGACCCTCTCAGCAGCTATCTCTTAATTGTCTCCATGAAAACTGTCTCCAGTAAGAAAAAAAAAAGGTAGAGAAGTCACTTTACAAGGATTTTTTTAGAGAACCCTGGTCAATAGTTGTCTTTGGACAAATAAAACCTGGGCACATAATGACAAATTCAGTGAATTAATACTTCTTTAACTTGGGGGAAAAGCAAGGCTAGATGGAGTAGTTATTGCTAATGGTTTAAGTTTAGTGTGAAAGGCAGCTGATTAGACTTGCTTTGTTTATTTACGTCATACTGTCATGTTTCAACCTTCTTTAACTATATTAAAGTGACAAGTAATTATGCTTTCCTTTTTTAATAGAAAAAAGCATGATTAAAAAAAAGGATATTGTGTATATTTTGTAACTTCAGTGTACCAGATAGTGTGGTACGGTGGGAAAAAACCCAAACCAAAGCAAACCAAAACTCTGGATTTGAAGTCAAAGGACCTAGGTGTGAATCTGGACTACTTCTTATCTGTTTTGACCTTGGGCAAGTTACATAACCAACTGTACTTGGACTAGTAACCTTGTTAACCCAATTCTGCAAAGGCATCATTAACACAATTTCTCCTCATCGTTTCTTTACCCTACAATTTAGCCTAGTGATCGCCTTGGTTCTGTTCTTTCTTACATGAGACATCCTGTTGTCACCCTCTCACAATCATTTCTCCTTTTTCCTGATTTCTTTCAATCCCCCTACCTCCCAAAACATCCATCTTCATGCCCAAACCGGTCACCAAAATAAAACAAGGAGCAAAATAAGGTTGGTGAACATGAAGGACTGAAAGGGGTGTGTGGGTGTGTGCATTGTCATTGTTTAGTTGTTTTAGCTGTGTCTAAATCTTGGGGACTCTGTTGGGTTTTCTTGGCAAAAAAACCCAAAAAACAAAAAACCCCTTTTGGAGAGGTTTGCCATTTCCTTCTCCAGCTCATTTTAAGGATGAGGACAAACAGGGTTAAGTGACTCATCCAGGGTCACACAATTGGTAAGTATTTGAACTCAGGGAAGATGAGTCTATGTATGTGTATACAAATATATAATCTAGCTTTCTCTTTCTTTCCCATTTCAGGGCACTGCGTTGTGCTTTTGCTAATTCAGTAGAAAGAGATGACTTTAATCTCCAAGTTCTACAGCCTGGGAATAGGATTTCTAGCAATGATTTGGGATGGAGAATGGTGATGACAAGTCTTGCCATGCTCAGCATACATGTGGCACCCATGAGGATGGACGATGCCTCCCTTCTCTCTCCTACAGGTTACAGGTTGCAGCTTTCCCAGGGTCTGCCGTGTGGACCCAGGGTTCTTTATGTTCTCTCCCCCCATGCTAAGGGGAAAGACACAGAGGGTGCTAAGTCACCAATAACTCAACGTCGATAGAATTGCTTCCACTAACCCCTCTGAGACTTCTCGTGGATGAAGCCTAAGAACGGAAATCAGACGTTCTGTGGTCTGGGCCACACGCTGAGGTGTAAACAGTCAGTGGAGGCAGAGACTTTGGAATGTTCTCTGCTCTGGCTCCGTGTTAGGAACTGGTCGTCCTGGGAAAGACAATGAGCGCCACCTGCTGGATGCAGAGTCTGCGGCACAGGAGAAGACAGAAGGCAGATGAGCCACCATGGACTGCCAGTGTCCCAGCAGAGTCTGGAGAGATGGAGCAGCCTCGTTTTATGCGTAGTCATGGTTTGCTGCCCGCTTGTTGACTGACTGCTGAGACCCTGCTCCTTTAGGAGGGGCAGTCCTCTTAAATGACAGCAGTCATGCTGTTCAGGTCTCCGCTGGTAGGGTTGCCCAGTGGGGTGTTGCTGTGTTTTCTGGCCCTGACAGTTTAGTGGATAGAATGTTGGACTTGGAGTCGGGAAAACTTGAGTTCAAATGTGGACAAGTCACAACCTCTGCTTGTCTCAGCTTCCTCCTTTGTGAAATGGGGGTAATAATGGCACCTCTCAGGTTTGTTGTGAGGATCAGATGGGATCATCTTCTAAAGTGCTTTGCAAGCCTTAAATTGGTATATAGATACTTGCTGTTATTGGTCTTGTAGGCCCGAGTGTGAGAGGAGATTGAGACTATACTTTGGATGATGGAAAACAGCTCAGAGGCAAATACTGAAGTTCTCAGCTGGGGGAGGTGGACAGGGTAGACAGGAAGTGAGAGAAGCGAGAAGTTCCCTCAGAATGTACCTGAGCCCTTTGTGTTGGGAGGGAGAGCAGATTCTCCCTCCAACAGAACAACATAGATAGTCAGTGGGGTTTACTCTGGTGCAAAGGTAGGGGGAACCTGCAGCCCTGGGACCTTCTAGATCCTTGGGTGTGGCTGTGACTTCCATAGTTCTCTCTAAAAGCAAGTGTGGCCAAAGTAGTGACCCGTTGCTGTGTCTGAAATCTGGAGATCAAATCAATAGATATTTATTGAATACTTAAATGCATCCAATGCTCTGGGTTTGGTGCTGGGTACCAGAAGGTGGCAGCCATCCTAATTTGATGTGGAAATACCAATAGTTTACTCCTATTACATCATTTCTTGACCGGCACATTGGAGGGAAAAGCTGTCCCATATTTTCCTGATAAAACTTGAGTTCTTGTTCCCTGGAGAGTCTGAGAATAGGATATGAGACATTCCCTGTCTCTGATTTCGGATGGGAGGGCTACCCTCCATGAAGGCAGGATCCTTAAGGATTCTCAAGATAGAGTCTCCAGGCTTTCCCAGTCTTCCATTGGTACTAGCTCTTTAAATTAAAAAAACAAAGTCATGAACCTCTTTGCTTGATTGGTTATAGGACAGATCATCTTAAGAAGGCCAAATGTTCTCTGAGGTCCCTTCTAACTTTAAGATTCTTTGATCCTGTGAAATATGATTGAAATAGGCTGAAAAGAAACTAAGGTCTTCTGCATTTATTGCAAGCCCTTTACACGCTTAACAGGTTCACGTCTTAGAGATAGTTCTTTAAATCCGTTGAGTGGGCTGGCTGATGGTTCAAACCCAAGTGCAGCTCTGTCCAAAGGAAATGCTGATTGGGTTATTTCCTATTTTTAAGATGATTAGTCTTGGAGTTGCTAGGTGGTACACTGGATAGAGCACCAGTTCTGGAATCAGGAGGACCTGACTTCAAAGCCGGCCTCAGATACTTACTAGCTGGACAATTTACTTACCCCAGATTACCTCAAAAAAAATGTTTAGTCTTGCCCCAAGCCTCTGTTGGGCTGCGTCTTAATTATCCAAATCTCCATCCTGTGTCTCTGTTTCCACTTTGTAGTTACCAGCTCTTCTTACAGGAGAGTAAACAGGTTCATAAAGGTTGTATCTTGCCTACCATCACACTTAGGTATCAGAATTGGCCTTTTCCACTCCTTCATTGACTAGTTACCTAGAAATGGGGGTGAACTAGGAAAGAGAGGAGAAAAAAGGTTTTGAGGAAGCATGGCTACAGCTAAGAGTTAAAGGGATATTAGAGTCCAGGTAGAGAGGTCAGACTTCAGAATGTCTCTTAATTGTGGCAGCATTCTGTGGGCAGGGGGGCTTCTGGAGGTGGGAGGGATGGCGCCTGTGTACACTACAAGACCTGTGTATAGGGGGCCCCCCTAGGCTCTTTATGAGTCAAGATGTGTTGTGAATTTACAGCACTTCCTGCTCTTCTGACAAAGCCAAGGCCTAGGGGACGATAAAGCTTCTTAGGTGCATTTTTGAAAGTCTTTAGCTCTCACCCTGAGACTCCAGTCTTTAATAGGATATGGTTTTAAAAAGATGTGGGTTCAAATGTTAATAAAGTACATTCAGACACGGGGGCGGGTCTACGTGAATGAAGTAGGAAATAGGTTGGAATTGAAAAACAAGTAATAGTTCTTTTTGGTTGGAACACAGCATTCATGAAGGAGAGAA
>CM053596.1:253729923-253750395 GCA_028646575.1 Pseudocheirus occidentalis
GGCAGTGATGGTTTTTGAGAAGTGGGAGCTGAAGTCTAATCATTAGATGACAAGATTATATGATTTTGGCTTCTGTATGAAGAATGAGCCAGAGAAGAAAGAGTTTGGGAGCAGGGAGATTCATTAAGTAATTGTTCTCATAATTTGTGTGAGAGGTAATGGGTACCTGAACAGAAGTGTGGCCAAAGTGGGGGGGGGGGTAAGGTGGATAAGGAGAACAATGGGGCTGTCATTTCTTTTTGAGAGGATGCAGAAGATAGAGGTGAGGACAGACGACTGAGCATGAATATCAATGACTGACACAGTCCTGTGAGAATATGATCAGAATTTCTCAAGCCCATAGTGAGCTGAAATTAAAGACAATAACGATGGCTTTTAAAACGGCTGTGTGTAGGGAAAGAAGATCGAACTGCTGTCCATGTTGGATGGGATGATGATAATGGACAAAATGAAAGCAAAGTAATTGAAATTCTATTTTGCTTTTGTTTACTAATGGAGAATGGCCTTCAGAGTAGGATTAATAGCACTGAAATAATTAACGGGGAATTCAGATTCAAGATAAATGAGGATAGGGTAGGAGAACACTCAGAGCCTCTCAGTGAATTCAGGTCCCCAAGGTCAGATGTTCCACAACCCCGAGTACTGAAAAAAATTGAGCCTATGATGGTCAGGTTGCTTCTAGTGATCACTGAAAAATCACGGAGAGTTCTTGGTCTTAGCACCATTGGGACTGTTTCTTCTTGACTATAAGAATCAAATGGAGGAAAAAGTGAATGCATAGACTGAATGACGTGCAAGAGGAGGCGGAGTTCCAAGCTGCCTGACCATTAATTACAGCGGTCACAGGAGCGAGGAGAGAGCCTTTGGAGAGGCAAGGTCTGTCTCAGCGCTCCCGCTTGATCCACAACTCTTATCTCCATCATCTCATATAGGACTTTGCCTATCATTTGAATTCTCCCTGACACAGGATATTCCACCATTTCTCACAAAGTTTATCTACCTGAAATCATTCACATTGTTATGTGCCAGGACTCTTAACATTCTGGATTGATTATTTTCTTTGTGCTACAAGCATAGCATTTGCATAATAAAATATTTCTCCTTTTTTACTGAAGACAAAATTTGAAAGTCATGAAGAATGGAAGAGGTACTGCAAGACTGAAGATAAGCAAATGTTCCTAGTTGCCAAAAAGGGTATTTCTCACCCTGTTAGGATAATGAACTCTACTCTGATTCCTGGAAAAATTTTAGAACCCACTGTTGGAGGGTTTTTGTATATCTTTTTGAGCACAAAGAAAAGGCATGGATCCATTAAAAACACATTGTGACCAATAGAATTTATTTCCTTTTTTAAAAAGAGGGTTTCTAGCCAGTCTCATTCATCAGGGAAATGCTATAGATATGTTCTTCAGGGATTTCAGCATACCATTTGAGAAAATTTCTCACCGTACCATTGTGGTCAAGATGGAGGGATGTGTACTTCATAGATTGTAGGATTAAGTTCATTCCTAACTGGTACAATGATCACAGAATAACACAGTCTTGATTGAAATTCAGCTTTAGTCAAAGGGCAGTTGAGTGGTATATAGGTGACCTGAACAGGTTGTGCTAAAAGATGTCATCATTGATGTATGACCAAAAAAAAAGTGAGTTGGTTTTCTCAATGTGAGGGATAAACAACACGCAGCTTATACACTACAGTGGAACGATTTTTAACAAGGGAAAACAAGCGAATTACCTCTCTCCCACAGTATACATGTTGCGTGGACCCTCTTTGAAAGATTCATGGACTGAGATAAGACAAGAGTTGCATAGACTGAGTAGATATGGGTGTGTTGTGATCTGTGTCACATCATGCATTTGTCAAAGTATCAGAAAATGGTCAGACCCCAAAGAGTGGTGCCGGACAGCTGGGAGATCTCTAGTGAAGGGTCACAAGGTTCAGATATGACTCTATTCTGTTCACATTTTTGTCCAGTGGCTGGAAGGAGTACATAGGTAACATATTTATTAAATTTGTGGATGACCCAAAGTTGGTTGAAAGAGATGGATACTATTCTGAAGAACCGAGTCCAAAACAATCTTACAGGCTGTTTGGGTTGTTGTGTGGTTATTTCAAGCTGTGCTTGACTCTTCATGACTCTGTTTGGTTGTTTTGTTTTGATTCTGGCAAAGATTAGCTAACCCCTCAACTGTGTAGCAGCGATTCTAATATTCAAAGAATTTGTCATATTTCTCATAGCTCTGCTTTTCCATGTTAACCCCAGTACTTTCAACCAAATATGAGTTGCATGATTTCTAGTCATCCTGGTTCACACTCCTACAGGTGTGTTTTTTAAAGTGGTTTGCTATTTCCTTCTCCAGGTCATTCTTAAAGATGTGGAACTGAGGCAAACAAGGTTAAGTGACTTACCCAGGGTCACACAGCCAGGAAATATCCACAGATTTGAACCTGGTACTCTATCTACTCTGCCACCTAGCTTTCCTTAACTGGCTCTAATGATGTGTTAAATCTAATAAAACAGAGTTTAACAGGGGTGATACAAACTCTAAAACATAGATTTAAAAATTCAGCTATCTCTAGAATAGCATTTCATGTGAAGAAGATCTGGATATTTTAGTGGACTGCAAATTTCATATGAGGCAACAGTGTTTCATGGTAGTTGAAAAGGCTCTTGAAATCCTGAGTTGCATTAGAGGGTCCAGAGCAAGGGTAGTGACAGAACCTATGTACTCTGTCCTGGTTAGACCCTCAGGGAGTGATGTGACCACTGGAGTACTTCATTCAGCCTAACGTTTTAGAACACTATGGAACACACCTGTAGGAGTGTGAACCGGGATGACAAGAAATCATGTGACTCATATTTGGTTGAAAGTACTGGGGTTAACATGGAAAAGCAGAGCTATGAGAAATATGACAAATTCTTTGAATATTAGAATCGCTGCTACACGGTTGAAGGGTTAGATTTGTTTTGTTTGGCTCCAGAGGACAGAAATAGGAGCCATAGGTAGCAGTTACAGAGACACACTCTGGTTCACAGTAAGGGAAAGCTGCTTCACAGAAGCCCATAAGTAGAACAGGCTTCCTTGGGAGGTGGTGACCTCTTCACTATAGTTCTTAAGAAGAGGTCAGATGCCCGTTTATTGAGGATGTCATTGGGCAGATGACCTGGGAGGTCATTCCTGATCTGGTGTTGGGTGCACAGGGAAAGAGGTATATGTCATTCGGCTAAGATGATACACCTTTATCTGGGTCTTCTCCTTGCCAGGTAATCATCCTCAGTTCCTGTAACTGAGCACTTAGGAGCGAATGAATGACAACTTTCTTCAGCTGATCTTGCAGGATATCAGTGACTCAGTTCTCAGTGCTGCTTCTACTTTGTGAATATGCCCATGATCATAATTACGCTTTAAAGACCCTGATTGGCAAGCTAGTCTCTCTTTGAAGTAGTTGAGGGTAGAGGAAGGGCAAGTTGATGCACTTCTAGCTTAAACAGAACAACAGGAAAACTCAATTCAACCAACTCATTATGCTGATGACACAAAGAGGACAGAAATTGGGTATCCTAAGCCTTAGAGATTCCTCTTACTTATTGAAAAAAAAATCAAACCCAGATATCATAAAACCCTAACAACGCACCAGGCGCAGAAGAAACAGCTGCTTTGTTTAGAGCAGATGAACATGTGAACGTGGCTGCTGGAGAAGGTGGTCTGTTTGAACACTGCCCTGGTGGTCTGGTTTCCAGCAGCTTCCCTCATCTAACCCACACTGGCTGGGCTCAGTGAAGGTAAATATGTATATCTCTTCAGAACTAGGCCTCCCTGGGTCTTGCCACAAATCAAACCAGGACACATAACCAGTGAAAGTGTTTAATAGTTAAATTATTTAAATAGGCTTTTTCAATTTCCATGGGAAATCATAATTGCATCTGGTTTTTTTGTTTGTTTTTTGCAAGATCAGGAATAAACAGAGTGCACACTCCTTAGAGAAAAGTGATGCTTAAGCTCTACACGTCCTCAACAGTCACAGCTTGGGGTGGGAAGGGGCTAGAAGGGATGGACAGACAGGCAGGGAGAGAAGTTTCATAGGTTCTAGGGCTGGAAGGGACCATAATTATGCATCAACTTATTCTACCCCCTCACTTTACAGATGGCAAAACTGAGGCATAAGGAGGATGAGTGGAGGGAAGAAAAAGGCAAAGAGATTTAGGGGAAAAGGGAAAACTGAGAAAAGTGACGAGGGGAAATGGGAGGGGACCTCTCAGCAAGGCCGGAGATGCTGCTGACAAAGACCGGCGGTAAGCAGGGAGCACGGCGACACAAGCAGGTTGAGTGCATACTTTACTCAAGTTGGAAGCCAACCTTACAAAACAACCATGGGCATGAAAGAAAGCCAACAGAATACAGTGGGAACACAGGGGCTTCATAAAACTCAAAGGGCACAACAGCAGAAGTGTAATACAAAGGCAGATGCAGCAGCTTTACAGTTTATACACTTGGCTCCTCAGAGATGTTCCCTACCTGGGGGTGGGGGAAACAGCGCATCACAGTCAGGCAGTCATGGTGGAGAGTGTTGGCCAGGGAATTTGCCAATAAAAGGCTGACATTAAGTGGCACCGTGAAGTGGGGGGTGGTGATGGTGTATGTGCTTGTGCATGTGTGGGTGTGTGGGTGTGTGTGTGCATGCGCACATGTAACGTAGGATAGCTTGATGAGTGGAAAACAAGTTTCTGTGCTCATGATAACTTACTTGTTGAGCACAGTAAAACAGGTCCCAGTTTTGGTTCTCCAGGAGAGTCCCAGAGAGTGATTCTGCCCTGAGAAGAGTGAAGAGTTGGAAAGCTATGGATCTGCCCCCAGACATTGGATTTGGTTTAAGTATTCTCTTCTCTGCACAGCCTAGCCAGTTATCAGAACTCTTCCATCACTCCACAGATTACAAAAAAACAAACCCTAAAACCCAGTTCTTTATATTGTCTTCAAAAGGAAAACTCAAGGTTTATTTTCAATTCAATTCAATTCAATTCCTCCAACATGTATTAAGCAGCTAGTATGTCTAGAAGCTGGAAAAACAAAAACAGGCAACCAAGAATAACCCCTCACAATATAAAACACATGGTTGTTGCCTTCAAGGAACTCTTATGTTCTGCTCTCATGATTCAGATCACTGCGGATGGGGGGGGGAGGCTTCGGACCTGGCGACCTCTTTGAGGTCACCCTTCCAGGTATGGAACAGGGGTCCTCTGTGGAAATCTGTGTGCTCCTGAACCAGCTCGGGCAGATAGAGGAATCATTAGCTAAGTGTTTTTGTTTTGTTTTTTAAGAAAAAGAGAGGGGTAAACTGGTCCAAGGCTCTTCATAGAAATCAAAGTGAAACCAGCAAATGGCACTTAGTGCTATTTTCAAGTCATCTTATGGTAAAGGTAGCCCCAGTCAGGCTCAAAGACGGTGCTAGTACAGCACAATTAAACCTTTTTAGATGGTTGGATGGTGAGACCACAATGCTCTTTATAGAAAGGGTAAGAATTTCCACAAACCCGCCCTGGCTCTGGAAAGAAACTGTCTAGTGGTTTTGGCACTCATCATTTCTGGTCTTTCATGGGGGGAAGTGAGTTGTGTACATGTGCATGCACGTGTGTGTGTGTGTGTGTGTGTGTGTGTGTGTACTCCCACTGTGAAAGGACAGTACCTCATGTACCCTGAGGTCCCAGAAGCAGATAAACCCACCACTGATAAACCCTGTAAAACTGAAAACTGCCAAATGGGAAATGAGACAACAGCGCAGGGCAGGGCCTGGCTCCGTAGCTTATATACATACATACAAATAGACGAACCGTACATACCAGCAATGACACCCTGCTGCACACAGCCGCTTTCTGATAGAGAATTTACAAAATATAGAATTTGGTATCTCTGTTAGATCTCCAAGTTTTCAATATTACAAAATAAAAGATACAAAAATGACAGATCTCAGGGCTGGGATCCCTCCCTTCCCCAAAGCCCAGCACCCTGGCCTGAAGCGCTGATTTGCTTATGTCTCTCGAACGCGGCAGACTAGCACGTGCTAAAGAAGGGCACGGAGAACCGTTTTCGTTTTGTTTAATAAATATTAGCTTTTCTCAGAGCCATGGGAGCCTCCTGCTGCCCCTTCCCTTACCCTCCCCGCCTTGGAAAGAGTCTTGTCTAGCCTAGGTGTACTGCCTGCTCATAAAGGGGCATGGGGAGGACGGAGGAGGGCACAGTTAATATGGCTAGAAGTCCTTCCCATGACAATGCCAGAAGGCCTCAGTGGAACAAAGGCCAGGCCACTGTCTGAGTTTTAAAAAGCTTGCACAGAAAAGCAGCATCTGTGGGGATCCCCGAGCTTTCCCTGGCTGACGCCCCTGTCCGTACCCTGGGGCATGAAGCCTTCCTCAGGCAGCCCCTGTCTCTCCTACCAGTGTGGCAGGTTGCACTACTCAATAAATACTAAGCTCTTTTCCACCCTACAAAACTGGCGCTGCCGGCAGTCAGAAAACTCCGATGATTCAGGTCTTCTCCTAGCAAGCATACAGAGCCAGGTACATCTTTGGTCAACTTAGTGCTCTCAGGAAAGTTGGCTCCCCCAGGGTCCTTCTGGGGCTCCTGCCCCCAAGGAGAGGAGAAAGCTGGTTTTGGAGTCACTGTGGAAAAATACACCAGGACACCCTGTGGGCACTAGAGCTAGGCCTGCCCACCTTGCCTGGCACAAAAGAAGTCATTTTCCAGTTCTCCAAAAGCCGGTCTGCCTGGTACAGTTTTGCCCACCCTGCCTGCTGCTAACTGGGTGGAGGTCCTCCATTGAGGAAGTAGGTCATCATCTCTCCTTTGCCCTTCACCTTGACGACACCCCGGCACTCCAGCTGGTATGTGTTGGCGGCCAGCACCTGGTACATGTCTGTGGTCACCTGGGGAAAGAAAGAGGAAAGGTAGAGTGGGAGCGAAGAGGCCACACTGGGAAGCCACACCAGTGCCTGGTCTCCAGAGGTCTTGTTTCTTCACATTGTGTCTTTGACCCAGACACTTGGTCTGTGTCACGAAAAGAACAGAAAGGTAGAGAAGAAATGGATGTATTTGCTAAAGGACCTTTATCTCTGAAATATCGAGCAGAACCCAAGGCATTCATGTGCACTAACAGAGGGTGAAGGGGTGCGAATGACCTCAGACAATAAAGCAGCTCAAAAAAATCACAGCTGGGCCTCCTGCCAGGGTCAGTGCCTCAGATTTGCTTGAGCAGCGGTGAGGAGGGAGGGGATTCTGTGTTGTCACAGCTAATTCATTATTTGGATAATTGTGTGCATTGGCAGTGTTTTGTTGCAATTGCTCAGTTCTGTCAGAGCTGCCTTCTTTGGGGATTTGGTGAGAAGTTGTATGCAGCCCTTCCTCTGTCATCCCTACCTGGGACTCTAAATTTCTAGTTTTGTTTCTCTCCTGGGAAGCAGGAAGGAGAGGACTGAATGACCTTTAACAAGTCTGCAGCCACACAGTGTGACCCTGAGCCTTAAGGACCCTCAGGGCCACTTTATGGCAAGCGCCTCATGGTTTTGTGTATGTCTGTCTGTAGTCCCTGGAATGGAGTTGGTGTCACTTCTTAAATCTTGGAGCTGGAAGGGTCGGTCACCAGGGATCTAGTCCTACCCCTACGTTTTGCAGAGGTTAAGTGACTTGCCTGGGGTCATACAGCTAGCTAGTGACAGATCCAGGAGATCTTCTGACTCTCAGAACAGTGAACAATATTCTTCCTGTTGTACCAAACTGTTTCTGACGGAGCATCAAACTTTCAGAAGCTACAGGCCGCTACTAGGGAGGGTGTGAGCTGGATGGCACGAAGGGAGCATCCACAAGCTCCTGACCCTGATGAATGAAGAATGGAAAGAGGTTTCGCTCTATTCCTCTAGGCATGTGTGTTTGTGTGTAGGGGGGATGCTGAGCATCCCCAGCAAGAAAGTCGTTTTTAATGAGCCAGACTGTTTCTTCTGTAGTCATCGGGTAGAATCCAGGCTTGCTCTTAATCGGGCCTCACCATGTGAGTCTTGTATGTCTGTGGTCAGCTAGAGCCTATTCCTCTTTCATGCGTCTGTTTGCTCTGTGTATGTTCCTGAAGGTATTGACTGACCTCCTCCATTAGTCTGCAACCTCCCTCCCCCTTCCCATGGGATTGCCTCTTCCTCCTCTATCTCTCTTTTTATTCATTTTAAAAAGTTTGAGTTCTAAATGCTCTCCTTCCCTCCTGCTCCTGCCCCACCCATTGAGAAAGCGAGCAATGTAATATCAGTCATACATGTGGAGTTGTGCAATGTGTGTTTTTACCTCCCTCTAGTTCTTATACTGCTCTCTACATGGCTCTACGTCCTGGGAATGTTTCATCAGTTTAGGGTCATGGATAATCCATCCATTGGTTAATATCGGTGCTTTCTAACCATCTCCTACCGTGAGGATGATAAGTTTTTGTAAAAATTGTTTCCTAAAATTTAAATCAAGCTGTCAGGATCAGTCAGTCCCTGATCCCCAAATCTAACAGCCCCACAGTGAAAGCTCTGAGATTCTCGTCTTCGGAGATCTTTCAGCATAGGGGAGAACCTCATCTGTGTGGGCTGGAGGCAGGGGGATGACTGAGATGATATGCCGCTTACCTGGATGCGGTCGGGCACGCCAGTGCTGTCCATGCGGCTGGCTACATTCACTGTGTTGCCCCAAATATCGTACTGAGGCTTGCGAGCTCCAATCACCCCAGCCACCACAGGGCCAATGTTGAGCCCTATTAGCAGAAAACGCAGGGAGAAAAAAGCATCAAGCTCTTGAATGGGGTATCCTTTTGGGGGGGGGGGCGGTCGGGAGGGGAATGGTCGGCTAACTTCCCCATTTCCATCCCAAATCCCATCTCTTAGCTCCTGAGGGGTCTTTCCAATCGTCCCTGGCTTTGTGTCTTTAAGTCTCTCCCCTTTCACTGTCTCTTTACCTCTTACCATCAAAAAACAAAAACAAAAACAAAAACAAAAAAACACCACTCAGGTCCCTACCTTCTTGAAAGGAAAAGGGGAAAAAAAAGTTTGCTCTACCTAATTTCTCTCCCTCCTTTATTCTTCTCCCACACACTGTCAAATTTCTCCAATAAGTGCTTTAGAAGGTGCTGCTTCCATTTCCTCACTACACACTTTAACACATCCCTTAACCTTCTACAATTCTACCCTCACTCCACTTCTTAGATAGCTCATTAATGAACCTGAAGTCAGAAAAAAAACAGGTTTTCAATCCCAGATTTGTATGGGGAAGGATAGGGACTACGACTTTCGACCTCATCAGGACAGCAAACTCCTGAGTGAGGGGTTCTGGATAGTGCAGGCTAAAACCTATTGTAGTCCTGGAGGGTTGCCCAAAGCCCTGAGAGGTGCTTGCCCAAGGTCATGCAGCAAGTCCATTGATTCAGGTCTTCCTGGTGCCAAAGCCAGCTCTCTGAAAATCCCACCACTCTGCCTGCATTGTCTGTATGATCTTGCATTGGTCACTGAATCTCCCTAGGCCTCAGTTCCTCCCCTAAAATATAGGAATGCCAAATTAGATGTTCTCTAAGATTTTCTCTCTCCAGCTCTAAATCTATGGTCACCATCTCCCTTGCCTCTAGTCAGCCCGCCTCTCTTCCCTGACTTTGCTAACACATCGGCTTCTGTTGGTCAGTCTTTTCTTTCCTCTCTGGGTTTCTTTGCCACTGTCCACTCTGCTCTTTTACCTCTTGGACTGTTTTCCCTGGCTCCTGTCCCTTTGCTCTACCTGTGGGAATCCTCAAAGCTTGGTCCCCATCCTTCTTCTTATCTCATTGTACTCCTTCCCTACTCTTAGCACTTCATAGGTGCACCCTTACATCTCTTCCACCTCCTACTGTTGTTGCTCAGTAATTTCAGTTGTGTTTGACTCTTCATGACCCCGTTGGAGGTTTTCTTGGCAAAGATACTGGAGTGGTTTGCCATTTCCTTCTCCGGCTCATTTTATAGATGAGGAAACTGAGGCAAACAGGGTCACGTGTCTTGCCCAGGGTCACACAGCTAGTAAATGTCTGAAGCTAGATTTGAATTCAGATGTTCCTGACTCAAGGCTGGGGCCTTCATCCACTGTGCCGCCTTACTGCCCCACCTTTAACCTTCACCCAGATCATAGGTTCACACTTCCAGCTGTCTACAGGACATCTCTACTTGGACTTGATGCATTCAAAATGGTCATCCAATATAGAACTCTTGCTGCCACTCATGATGCTTCCCTTTCCCTCCATATTCAATCAGTTGCTTCTCAAATACAATCGTTTCTTCCTTTGAAAGACCTCATAACTGTCCTGTCTATTTGCTTCTTGCTTAGTTCATAGGATCATGGGATTTAGGCCGGGAAGGAAGCCTTTATCTCTAGGACCTACTGGCACATAATTGCATGTTGGCTGATTGAGCCTAATCCCCTCAATTTATAAATAAAGAGACTAAAGTCACACAGTAGCAGAGCTGAGATTCAAACCCAGGTCCTCTAACTTTGGATCCAGTGCTCTTTCTGCTACAATGCCTTAAGCCTTGGCCACCTTCTATCAGAATCACTACTGACGTCTTCTCCTAACCGGCCTTTTTATTTTCAGTCTCTCCCCATCCAAGACTTCAGGCATACCCTAGGAATTGCTCTCAGCTTATCACTCTGTTACTCAGAAATGTGTAGCTGCTCTTCCTGTTCACCCTTGTCTAGTGCTCTCTGGACAGTCTAAACTTCTTGGCAAGAAGCTGAGGTTCTCTGTCATTGTCCTCATCCCTCTTTATCTTGTGCTATTCCCCACCCCAAGTCTTCTGCTCTACTCAGGCTTCCTCACTGCGCCATGAATAGGACATAATCGTTCTTGTCTCTGGACCTTTACTCATGTTGAACATCTTGCCTGGAGTGCCCTGTCCTCTTTCTCCTGATGCCTCTTACTGTCCTTCAGCATTTGGCTCAGGTCTCACCTCCATGAGGTATTTTAAATAGGTCTTTCTTGACAGCTTGTGAATATATCACACCACCCGTGTCACATGGAGGGTTCCACAAGGGCAAAGGCTGTGTCTTGCCCTTTATATTCAAGGGCGCCAAAGCACCTTAGGAACTTTAGACTTGTCCACTGACTGGCCAAGATAATCCTCTAACGGATTCAAAGTTCTCAAGACAATGCAGAGAGGAAATGGTGTACAACTTAAATGTGGTTGGAGAAGGAGCAGCAGCCCAGAGGGCGACCATCCCATAGCTCCCTCCCCAGGGCCAGGCTGCCAGGCACATCCGTTCCCGCCCTCACCTATCTTCATCTGGAAGTTGTTGAAGGAGTGCTCGTTGATGTATTTCATTTGGTCCATTAGCTTCATGGCAAAGTCCGCCAGGGCCTTGATATGCGTCTTCCCGGCTTTGTCATAGGTGGAATCGTTGAGGCCAGAGGCTGCCATGTAAGTGCTGCCGATGGTTTTAATCTTCTCCAGCTGCCGAAACTGGTCTTCACTGATGATCTAGTCAACGAGAGAGAAGAGCTTGAGTCCCCAGAACCCAGGGGTCGTACAAATGACAAGACAGAGAACATCGAAACTGAAGGACTGAGGGCAAGGGCTTGTGACTTTCTCACGTGTCTTATCTCCCTAATGAGATCCAAGGATCCATGTCTTAAACTTTGGTTTTTTTCCCCCAGTGCCTAACACAGTGCTAGGCACACATTAAGAATGCCTATCTCTTCTCTAGACACTGGTAAGAAATATCTGCTCAAAGTATTCTATAGCTCTTTTCTGCCCCAAAGCCACAAGTGGCTCCCAAATGTATCAGATTTAAAATTTTATGACAACTTGGGGTCCTTTTGCCTGTCTACCCACGTAACTCCCCTCATAAGAAGGCTCATGAGCTCCATTCCAGTCAGGACGCCTCACTACTGCCGCATCCCCATAACTCATCTACTTCTAGTTCATTGATGAAGTGTCAGAATGAAGAGACCTGGGTTCAAGGTCTTACATCGCTGTTTGCTGCCTGTGTGACCTTACTGAAATAGGTCATTTTACTTCCCTTTTCTCTGTCTCTGAAATGGAGAGGAATAACACTCATGGGGTTAGGTGGAGAAAGTGCTTTGTATACCATATAAAGTGCTATGTGAGAATCTCAGAGGTCTTCTAGCCCTTCTTCTCACTTGTCTGGTCTCAAGCATGGTTTGTGCTAAAAATTCTTAAATGGTGTGTTAAGAAGTGAATAATTGTCCCTTTAGGTTACAGATATATTTTGTGTATGCTCAAACTCCTTATGGGAGTTCACAACACATTTTTCTGTTGTTAAAAAAAATTGGGAACTAGTAGCCCAACCCGTAGCTAAACAGGAATCCCCTTCTTGATATCAGCAAGTGATGACATAGCCTCTAGTGGGAGGGAGCCCACTGTCCTCCTGAAGGAGTCCATTCCAGTGATAAAAGCTCTAATTGTTAGGAAGTTTTTCCTTCAGTTGAACTAAGAGCTGCTTCTGCAAGTCTTCTACACAGTATTCCTAGTTCTACCCTCTGGGACCATGTAGAACAAGTGCAGTTCTTCTTCCATGTGACAGTCTTCTAAGTCCTTGAACACAGTTAACACGGCCCCTCAAGACTTCTCTTCTCCAGGCTGTTACTCTCATCATCTCCCAGGCTCCACACAATTAAGCCTGTCCCTCACTTCCTTCCAGATCTTCCTCTTCAGTGACTACTGCTTTCAGGAAGGTTCCCTCCTCCCCCCCCCCCCCACCTTTCTGCCAAATTCATTATTCCCAGTTCTCTTTGCTCCTGGTCACTTTAACCCTTTGTGTCTGCTTGTGTTACATGTTTTAGCCAGTTGTAATTCCTTGTGTTTCTGCTTTTACCCCTGTTGTCCACACACTGCTTACCCATGAGAGATTCCCTAAAGGTAAGGCTGGCCTTTCTTCCTTTGTGTTTCGCCCCAGCACTTGGGACAAAGCTGGAGCATACGAGAGGAACTCAGCTCAGATATTCATAGTTTGGGGTTCCCCCCCAATATCCAACTCCCATCTTTGAAAGCACCCAGTGATTGAGTATTAGCCAGCCTTACAGCCTTCCTCATGGTAAAGATTCAGGAATAAAAATGTTCATACCTGCTGCCCCTCTTGGACTGACCAGGTTTCTATTGGGTGCTCCTGTATATATGTTCTGGGGGAGGGGGAGCAATGAAGATTTCTCTTTCTACATCCCTCAAAGGGCCCACTCCACATTATCTTCTCATCCTGTTAATTCAGTTACTACCTGTTCCTCTAAGACCTGAAAGTGAAGAGGTCATACCTGCCATTCTCTTAGAAAACCAGTTGCTTGGAAAGGTCATGACTTCTCTTACTCGGGCTAGGTAACAGAGAGAGGCCCTGTCTTTCAATCTACAACTTTCTCATTTTATTGATTGAGAATTTAGGACGGATCCACCCTGTCCAATGGCAGGATCCGAAACAGATGATCCCTGGAGGTCTTGCCAGCCCAAGGAACCCCATGCCACCGCATTCCCTACAGCCCCAGCACCTCATCAAAGTCAGCGATGATCTCATTGAGCAGTCGGAGACACTCCACCCCCTCGTTGTTGGCCTCCAGCTCCACATAGAACTCAGAGAAGTTGGAAATGGAGGCAAACATGACAGCCACGCATTCACATGACTGGTAATACAGCTCGTCGTTGCGCCGCTCTCGAGCCAGGAAGTGTGCTGCCACATCTTTGGGCAGGATATTATGCAGCAGCCTCCTGTTGTAGGCCTGGAGCTCCTCCATCTCCTCCTTCTCCTCTGTGGCCTGGAGGGAGAGGGAGCAGGTAAGAGAGGGGCTGTGGAGAGGGGGAGTGAGGGGAGGGGAGGGCGAGTAGAGAAAGCGATGGAGGGGCAGAAGAGGAGGGAGGCATTTAGGAAAAGGAGGAAGGGACAGAGCTAGCAAGGAAAAGGAAGGTAGACTATAAGGAGAGAAGGAAGAAGAAGGAAAAAAGGAGAGAGAAGGAGAGGTGGGAGGAGAGACGGACCCAGCCTTCCACTTACAGTGGAAAAAAGTAAAGAGAAATCTGCAGATCTAAGATGGCGGCAGATAAAACCTTGAAGGAGATAACATGGACCTGCTCTTCATTCATTCAGTAAATACTCGGTACCTGTGTGGGCTGCGGTGAATCGAACACTGGGCCCAGAATCGGGAAGACTCGTCTTCCCAAGTTCAAACCTGACCTCAGACACTGACTAGCTGTGTGACCCTGGGCAAGTCACTTAACCCCATTTGCCTCAGTTTCCTCCTCTGTTAAATGGGCTGGAGAAGGAAATGGCAAACGGCTCCAGTGTCTCTGCCAAGAAAACCCTGAATGGGGTCACAAGTCAGACACAAGGGAAACTACCACCCCCTGCTCTGTGCAGAGCACTTTCCTAGGGGTCTGGGGAGAGGGTTGTGATACAGAGCTTAGATAAGGCACCAACAAAGAGAGCAGCGAGGGTAAGGAACAAGCATTTTTTTAAAGCCACCTCCTGTGGATCAGGCACTGTGCTAAGTGCTTTAGAAATATTACCTCATTTAGCACCACCTGCTAAGTATATTATAGGGTTACAAAACAAGGCGTTGATTCAGAGGGAAAGAGGTTACCTGCACTAGGGTGATCAGGCACAACTTCTGGGAGGAGGCGGTAACTGGACAGGGCTTTAAAGGGTGGAAGGAGAGAGCACTGTGCTGAGAAAGGCATTCACATCTTATTTCTGTATCCCTCGCGGCGCCTCACATAGTGCTTGGTAGTGCTTGGGAGATGTGGGCTAATAAGTCTTACCATGCTGAAAAGGCTACACAAGTAAGGGTCTGTCATTGGATTAGATTTCTACTAAGGGGCCTCTGTGACTAAGTCTGGAAAGGCTCATCACCAGAAGTTGGCTGCAAAGCCACTGAGGTTTTTTTTTTTGTCTTTTTAAGCCAGAGAAACTTAGGAAGACCATCTAATAAGGTAGAGAGGTGTTGTAATCAGCATCATTGAAGGGAGTACCAAAATCATGCACCTTTGAAGTGGTATTTCAGTGTCATATGTGTCAATAAATAGGTGCCATTGATTATTCATTCGCTTTGTTGCTCAGATTTGTCTTTTCCTCTCCTCTTCCTTTGCTACCAGTCTATTCCAGGCACTTATCACTTATGTCCAAGTTAATATAAGTTTCCTAACCAGTTTTCCTCTTCTTTGATCTTACACAACATTACCAGGATCAATATTATTTCTTCTTCTTCTTCTCCTCCTCCTCCTCCTCCTCCTCCTCGTCCTCGTCCTCCTCCTCCTCCTCCTCCTCCTCCTCCTCCTCCTTCTTCTTCTTCTTCTTCTTCTTTTCTCTGGAGTTAAATGACTTGTTCAAGGTCACCTAGCTAGTAAGTGTTAAGTGTCTGAGGTCAGATTTGAACTCGGGTCCTCCTGACTCCAAGGCCAGTGGTCTATTCACTGCACCATCTAGCTGCCCCTTAGGATCAGCATTTTTAAAGAACTGCTTTATTATATTACTCCTTCTGCTCATTCTAGACCTTTCATAATCTAACCCCACCTTATGTAATAAATCTTAGCTCCTGCCCCCTTGGACGCTGGCTGAGCTGGCCTCTTCAGAATTCCTCTCACTCTAATGCCACAGTCATTCCTGTCTTTGTTTCTCTGTTCATGATGTCCCCAGAACCTTAAGTCCCACTGCCCAAAGTCCTCCAAGTCCACACCCATTTCTCTCCTTTTGGCTCTTCCGTAGCATTCAACATCTTTCATTCATGTATTCTTGAGTTTGGTAACATACAGCTACGTGTGGCTTTCTGATTGTTAGATCACAGATCTTGAGCTGGGAGGGATCTCAGGGTCCATCTAACCTAACGCCTTCATTTTACAGATGAGGACACTGAGGCATAGGGATGTTAAGTGACTGGCCTGAAGTCACAAACTACATGATGGGAGAAGCTACATACATGTGCATCCTGCCCAGTGCCTGGTACAGTGTGAGGCACATAATGACTGTTCAAGAAATACTTTTTCAGTCGTATTGAGTGGTATCTGTGGAAACAAAAATGCTGTGATTCCCTCCACTAGACTTGGAATGTATCAAGAGTAAGGGCCGTGTCGCCTGTCTTCCCTGATATCTTCTCAGTGCCAACACAGAGTTCTGTACATGAGAAGGTATTCAAGGACATAGGAGAGACAGACTGAATTCTTTGGCCAGTCTGTGACTCAGTGTCTTTTGTTCCCACACCCCCCAAATCCATAGGTTTACAAGGAGAGTTACCTGCCTCTAACCCGATTTCTTTGAACACTGACTGGATCTCCTACACATTTATTACATAATTTGAATCAGGGACACACTGCGTCAAGGAAATCCTGTTATACTCCCCTGTTTCACTATCTACTCACTACACTGGTATTTCCAAACCTTTATACCCTTCCATCCATGCCCTCTCAGCTGAGAACTTTGCCACACATTTTACTGAAAAAACCTGAGTCCATTCCCTTCGAGCTCCCTCCCCTCTTAAATCTTTCACCACCACATTCCCCTTCAGCCCTGTCTCACAGGAAGATGTGGCCCTTCTCCTGGCCCAACAAATCCCTCTGGATGCACGAGTGACTCCATCCCATCCCATCCTTGCCATCAGTCTCCAAGTCCACCCATCATCTCTCCCATCCTCAGCTAACCTCCCGCTTCATCCATCTGTTCCTGCTAGCTACCATTCTGCTAGCATACCTTTTTTCTCACTCACCTCCTTGAGAAGGTGTTTACAATTGATGCCCTTAGTTCTACTGCATAGGGCCCCGAGGAGCAAATCCCACAGAAATACCCTCAATTTCCCAAATAGCAATGTGGCTAATTAATAGAAAGGTTAAAAAAACCCATCATAGTGTAGTGGGGTCTGATGGGCTAAATCAATTCAGATCCCCTTCCTCTGGATGGAATTACAGGGTATCAGACTCAGAAGTTCCCCACTGGCTGTTAGGGTATATGATTCTGAGTGTCCCATTGGACTTGGCACAGACACAATATCATTAGTGATGGAGAAAATGGAATCAGAGGTACAGTGGTTAATTAACTTAGCCAAGGTGATACAGTGTTAAGTGGTGGTGACCGAGCCCTTTAGCCTTACTGGTGTAGCTGAGTCAAGAGGGGAACCCAGTGGACTCCAGCCTGTTAATCTGCCAATAAATCGAAATGGGACATGGGATGAAAGCAACCTCCATAAAAGATAAAAATTTGGGGGAAACTGTTCCTGCAGCCAGTTTTGTGTTTCTGTCTCAGCCCCTTGGATTTCAGCACACTGGAGAAAACCCGATATGGGTTCAGGCTTAGCCCTTTATACTTTCTTGTCACAATGTGCACCTTTTCCTGTTTTCCACAAGAATTACCTCTTTTCCACCCTCTGTTTCTTCCCCTCAAAGCTGTGCTAAGCACCTGCATGTGTCCCCTAAGACTGTTCCAATTTTGCTCTTTTCTTCAGTTTTTGGGATGGGATAGGTTATGGAAGGGAACATACATGAGCAAGGGTAGGGGCCGACAGTCTTTAAAGAGCAGCATGTCAAAGTTCTAGGGGCAGTGGAAAGAGCAAAGGGGATGGCTGTGGGATCAGAGAATACGGGTTCAAATCCTACCTCTGATGCTTGACTCCATTTGTGACCTTGGACAAATCAACTTTAACCTTACTGGGCACCTCAATTTCCCCATTTATAAAAGACAGGGAGTAAACTTGATGGCCCCTGGGGTCCCTTCCCACTCCAGAGCTATGATTGCATCTGTGAATCCTGCGAACCTTTGCCTCCTGGTATGTGGATGGGGAAGGAATGAATTGTCAGCTGGGAGAGTAAGAAGCACATTCCCTGACTCTTATGGTAGGTAGCTAAGGCACAGCTCTTAACGGGAGCTAAGGAGAGGGCCGTGTTGGTGGCAGTCCTGTGTTGTTCTGTGCCACTGACAAATATGGCCCTTGTACCCCGTGCTTTCTGCAGAGAAGCATAACAAAGGCTGCCTGGGTAGGCCTGAAGGGGGCGGACGACTCTTAAACTAAGGGTCTGCCAAAGGCTCTGATTGTCTAGCGGACAGAAACCCGCTTGTGACAGCGAACAGACTTTGGAAGAAGGCAGAGGCTCTCAGGACTAGACACTGTTACTTTATACCTGGGGAGGAATCACCCTTAGTCCCATGCTTATGCCAGGCGCGGGCAGGTGGCTATGGCTGGCCACAGGGGGCAGGGGAGGAGGGCAGGGTAGGTGGGTAGATAGGGCAGGTGTGAGAGACTACACTGAGTGAAGCCTGCAGGGCTGGTTTTGCTCAGTTCTGACAGACAGTTCCTCCATTTGCTTACTCTCCTATGAAGAGGTGGAATAAATATGCCTCAAGAGTGGGGTGGTAGCTGGGGACGTCTGTTTAGGATCTCTCTCCTCCTTCCTGCTTCTTCCTCCATCTTCAGAAGTGTTTAGTAAAGAGGCAATCCAGCCTGGGCTACTTCCAGTGAGGCTAGGGAAAGGAGAAGAGGGTGCTGGCCTCCCCTGGTCTCCGCTATGCACACTGGATGGCCAGGCACTGACCACAGCTCTGGACCCTCCCTCTTCTGGGCTTCACACAGATGTGGACGGCCCAAAGATGGCCCTGAGAACAGACTCAGAGATGGGGACAGGGGCTTGAGGGCTCCCAGTCATTCAGCCTGAGAAAGAGTCGTCTGAGCAATCCTCTTTAAGCGTCCAATGTGGCTCTGACCTCTGGGAATTGTTGTCCGAGTGTCTGTAATTCTTAACTGAAAATTAAGTCCAGGCTCATATTAGTATGGTGCCAGAGATTCAGAGCCAGAAGGGATCTCAGAGTTCATTGAGGTCTCATTTTACGTATGAGGAAGCTGAAGGTTAAGTGACTTGCCCAAGGTCATACAGTAAATGTCAGAGAGAGGATCTGATTAGGTCTTGTTCCAAGTCTATACGGCAGTCTCCTAATTGGTGTCCCGGCTTCCAGGCTCTTCCCTCTTTGATCCCTTTTACCTGATAACACTGGGAGGCTAATGCTCCTTATGCACAGCATTGAACATGTCATTTCATTGCTTAGAAACATCCTGTGACTCTCCACGGCCTGTAGAATGACATGTTTCAGTCTGGCGTTCAAGGCCTTCCACAGTCTAGTAGAATCTCCCTCCACATAATCGCTTCACTCCAGCCAGATTCAACTACATTCCTCACACTTTCGCGTTGTGGTTCATTCATTCTTCAGTCGTGTCTGAATCTGTGACTGTTTAGGTTTTCTTGGCAAAGATACTGGAGTGATTTCCCATTTCCTTCTTCAGCTCATTTTACAGATGAGTAACCGAGGCAGACAGGGTCTTGCCCAGGGTTACACAGGCCATAAGTGTCTGAGGCTGGATTTGAACTCAGGAAGATGAGTCTTCCAGACTCTAGGTCTGGTGCTCTATCCCCAGCACCATCTAGCTGCCCTTGGGCTTTCACACTCATATGCTTTTACTCATGCTGTTCTGTCCACCTTTTATGTCCTATCTAAATACTACCCATCCTTTTTTTTGTTACTCATTCTTGAGCTTCAGTTCAAATCCTTCTTCTTCCATGAAGGCTTCCCTGATATCTCCTTCCTTTGAGCTCCCAGATGCTTGTCATCTCGAATCCAGACTCTAAGTGCCAAGAGGGTTGTCTTATACTTTTCTGTATCCCCCATCCATGCTCAGTGGATTCAAATAAGTGTTTGTTATGTAGAGTAGTGATGGTGAGAGTGATGGGTCAGGCTATGTCAAGTTCTGGGAGTTTGAAAAGTAGTATATTCCCTTAATCCCTTTTGTTCCCCTTAATTCCCTGAAAAACAAGGAGAAGGGCTGCTGGACCCATCCGGCAGCCTGGTAAATTAGGGTAGGGAGTGGCTCACCAAGCATTAGTCTGTGCCATACCTAACATACTTAGCTTGGGAGCAGAGGACTTGGATTTTTCACTGAGGGTTGCCATACCCACACTGTGCCCTGACTACGCAGCTCCAGAGTTACCCACAGGTTATAAAAGGTTCTTCCTAGTTCCCCAGTCAGCCAGAAATGACTATGGGTCTCACCTACCTGAAGTTTCCAGAGGAAGTCTAGCCGGGCTGTGGACTCCACCTGCTGGGCATGAAGGTACAAAGCCAGCACAAAGACAGAGATAATGATGGGTGTCATGATCTTGAGGGCTACCTTTGTCACGTGCTCGGGGCTGTAGGCAGAAGGAGAGCAGGAGCTTGTGACTGGCCTTCAGCAGCACACAGTGGGTCTTGGCTCCCTCCATCCCATGCCCTGTGGCAATTCACTCTGCTCTCCTTCCATAAGATCACAACATAGCTTTCATATAACTTCATCCAACCTTTAATCTCAATCTCTCTCTCTCTCTCTCTCTCTCTCTCTCTCTCTCTTTCTCTCTCTCTCTCTCTCCCTCTCCCTCTCCTCTCCTCTCCTCTCCTCTCCTCTCCTCTCCTCTCCTCTCCTCTCCTCTCCTC
>CM053596.1:253750895-253785173 GCA_028646575.1 Pseudocheirus occidentalis
CCCAGGAAGTTTAAATGACCTGTCCATGGTCCTGTAGGTAGTGGCAGAGACAAGACTGATGCCCAGATTCTCTGCCTGCAAAGGCAGTGATCTAGAGTGCTGGCCTCTGAGACAGGAATACCCATGTGACCCTGGGCAGATGGCTTTACTCTTTCTGATTCTCAACTTCCTCATCTACAAGACTAGGGGAAGGATGAGTCTCGTCCTTAAAGGCCCTGCCGGCCCTAAGTCCTCTGTTCAGTACACCTCACTGCTTCTTTGTTTGGTAGACATAACTTTAGGGATCGTCCCTTCCAAATCCTTCATTTTACAGACAATGAGACTAAAGCCACAGAAAGAATGTGACCTGTCCACAGTCATACAGCTGGTTGGTAGAAAAACCAGGACTAGAATCCAGGTTTTCTGACTCTTCAAAGCTTTGACTTATTTATCCTCAGGAGCCTAAAAACCTACTTGGCAGTTGCGGCCAGGTGGCACAGTGGACAGAACACTAGTGCTGGCGTCAGGATGACCTGAGATCAGATACGGCTTTGGACCCTTACTAGTGGCATGACCCTGGGCAAGTCACTTACTCCAGTTGTCTCCAAAAAAAAAATGACTTGGCAGGTAACATACATATTTTTCTATACACTTGACAGTGGTCAGTTACCAAGTCAAGGTCATGAATGTTCTAGACTCTCCGTAATATACAGTGCTCTGGTACAACCAACTTTCAGTTATCCAAGGGCTGAATCTTCTCTGCCCACCAATCCTATTTCCTAGAAGGAAGGAAAAGAGAGGGGGCACACACTGAGGCTGCCAGTGTTGTTATTTCCAGCCATGTCTGACTCTTTGTGACTATTTAGGGTTTTCCTGGCAAAGATACTAGAGTAATTTTCCGTTTCCTTCTTCCAGCTCATTTTTACAGGTGAGGAAACTGAGGCAAACCAGGTTTACTGACTTGCCCAGGGTCTCGCAGCTAGCAGGTGTCTGGGGTTAGATTTGAACTCAGGAAGGTGTCTTCCTGAGCCTAGGTCCAGCACTGAATCCGCTTTGCCACCTAACTGCCCGAAGCTATGAGTAGTTCTGGGCAAAGGCTGGCTGGGGTCCTATACTGAACAAAATGAGGTTTGTGACTTGTCTGTGGAGTTTGACTATCCAGGATTTCATAGATAATAGAGAGATAATGGTAGTTAAAATTAAAAAATTAATCCTTGCACAGGATTGCCTGGTGGGCGTATAAAAGAGATATGGTCTCAGAACATCCTAATATCTGGATAAATCGCTTTCTAAGGAACCCCAGCTTCACCTTCCAAGCTCATCATTTCTTCCTCATACCAGTCTACATTTATCTTGTCTTTGATTAATTCATACTAATGAATAATTATTGCAATTAATGTTAATAATATATAATAATTAATTCACATAATCGATGAGTTTCCTGGCATCTGAAGTGAGGCACAGTAGCCTGGCAGAAAAATGCCTGCTGTCTGACCGTGGTCCTAGATAGGGAGGTGGAAGAGATCTTGAAGGGAACTGAGTCTTGTCCTTCATTTCACAGATGAGGAACAGGCCCAGATAAGTTAGGTACTTATTAAAGGTCACACAGGCAATCATCCTCAGAGGCAGAATTTGAACCCAGGTCTTCTGACTGCAGAGTCCGTGGTCCTTCCACTGCTCCATGCGATCCCCGAGGTCCTCTCTGGGGATTCCCTACAGTATCACCTGTCTGGCTGCGTGGTCTCCTACTTACTCTGGATGCCCTCTGCGCAAATGGATAATAAGCGTTCACTCACCACTGCATTGTTCCGTTGTTGTTGGAGAAGTCACTGGAATCAGAAGCCAGAGAAAGCCTGAGTCAGAACCGCCCCATTTCTCCGGGGCTTCTTCTCCAGCATGTCCTTCCAAACACTAGATCCCCAGGAAAGCCCCCCTCACCCCAGGACCACTTTAACGGCTTTCAGTGAAACAGCTTGTCTGCTCTGTGTCTCACCCACATTTTTAAAGCTGCCCTCGAGGCAAACAGAGGCGAATGCCACCCAATACTTGACCAGCAGCTGTGCTGGCAGCCGTCGCGGTGTCACGGATGTTCTCCTACAGCTACCCTGTGCAAACACCTTGCGGTGCTCTTATCAGAATTATAGGCTCATGGAACTAGGTTTCCTCATTTTTACAGCTGAGGAAGCAGGGGATGGATGGGAAGGAGGGAAGTGATGACACGTGGTCTAGATGGGTCTAGATGGCTGTCCCACAACCAACAGTCATTATTTCATCAGGGTGGCAAACAGAATAAAGTCTCCTGTACCCGCTCTGATTCAAGCAAGCTGAGTGGCTAAGGGCCGGAGAAACGGGTTAGACGGGTTAGACTACGTCCTCTGGGCATCTATGGTTCTAAAATCCATCCTGCCAGAGGAGGGAGGGGAATGGAAGGTGCAAACCCAGAGGCCACGGACAACCCGACACTTACATGACGTTAGCTGTGACCAGCAAGTCAGCGTTGTCAAAGAGCGTGACCCCGGGCACCTCCACCATCAGCACGTAGATGACCTCGATGGTCAGCATCAGCGCCAGTTTCCCGATGCAGCTGATCTGCAGGAACACTGAGCAGGCAAGCAGGCTGAGCAGGACACTGTAGGTGAAGTACTGGGGGAGATAACGTAGGGGGTGGGGGGAGAGTCAGGCATGGCTCCCGAGGCCCAGGGAAGCACAGACTCTTCCCTGTCCCCTGCTAGAACTGCAGCTTGGCCGGCCTTTGTCTCTCTAAACCCGGTCCCTCCAAAACATGGCACGGCAGAGGACCGGAGGCAGGGGCGGGCGAAGCAATGAGGGAGAAAGAAAGAGGGGGTGGCCTGGGTCACCTATGTAGAAGTAAGCATGCAAACCTGCCGTTATTTCAGAGTCAGTGCTAGGACCTTCGGGTGGCTAGGAATTCTCTCCATCCACAGCCAACTCGCCACCTTCCTGCACCAAACACAGACCAAGAGAATGACTTGGGATGGAGGGAGTGGGCTATGGGGTGAGGAGGGGTGGTTGTCCCTCTCCCCATTCCACCCATTTGACCTTCCTATTTTTTGTCTAGAAACACCAGATTTCAGAGATAATGGAAGAGTTGTGTCTCCTCCCTACCTCCCCCTGACAGATTCTAGGGGGGTGATGTGAGGAAGAGCTGGGATCAGACCAGTTTAGCTGCCACAAAAGGGAAAGGAAGGAAATCTTCTCTATAGGGTGTAGCCCAACAGCTCATGCCTGTTTTATCCACTTGAGAGGAATGACTGGGCTCCTGGACCTTCCACTCCCAATCTGGTTTAGAGAACTTTGGCAAACATTTTCTGTAGCAGTGAGGTGTGGGTGCGGTGGATAGACTTGGATCTGGAGTCAGAAAGACCTGCATTCAAATTCTGGCTCAGATACTAACGAGCTTTGTGACCCTGGACGAGTCATTTAATCTCTTTTCACCCTCAGTTTTCTCATCCATAAAATGGGAATAATTTAGTGCCTTTCTCACAGGCTGTTTTGAGGACCAAATGAGACTTTACATGTGGAAAGTACTTTGCAAATCACAAAGTGTTATTATTGGGTTTCCAGACTGGGTGGGGAGGAGGTTTTGGGGTTCACTTTGAGGGCTCGGAGTATTTCTTGGGTGATGGGCTGGCCAAGCAGACTCTGTCCACAGCTGAGGCTTGCTGAGAGAGCCAAACTTGATTTTGTTTTGTTTTACTTTGGGTGGAGGTGAAGGGAATGGTTCTCCAGGACCCTTGACTAGGTCATCCTGATAAAGCCTGGGTCTCAGCTTGCTGTGTGGAGGAACAGGCCATGCTTGTCAGTGGTGAGAGAATGCAGGCTCTTGGGCCCATCAATCTCCCATTTATGAGGAGCCAGTGAGGCAGGTCCTGATGGATCCCAGGTTTCCTGAAGTTGCTACAGTCGGACTTGCAGCTTCCCTGGGGGAAGGGGTTCGCAGGTTGGGAGGGGGGACCAGGAGAGGGGAAAGGGAGGAGAAATTAAAAATAGTCTCTAGTCATCAGCAAACACCTGTCAGGAAGTGGAAACCAGCCGCTCTCTCCAGAATTCTCAGTCCAGATGTGAAAAGAAACAGATAAACATCAGCCTGTCGAGGCAGCTGGGGGAAGGAGAGTTGGGGTGGAAGGAAGTTCAGGAATAATGGGGATGTGGTGGGGGTAGGAAGACTCAAGCAGAAAGCCTGCCTTCCCATTGTTGCCTTTGAGGGTAGGTGAGCCTGATGGAGAGGGATAGGTGGGGGGGAGGGGAAGAGAGAAACTTGATTTCAAAGATTGAGGAGAAAAAACATCTCAGAGAATAGAATTCAGTTGGGCCCCAGAAGACCCAGGTCTCCGGACATTTAACAGTCACATGCTCTATGACTCTAGATATATTCCACTTCTTTCTAGGCCTTCTTTTAAATAAAACAAACACAAAACAAACCCCAAACCCCCCAGTTCTTAGATTTCATTAGCACTGGGAATCCTAGTGAGAAAACTCCCTCTAGCAGTGAAGACCCTCAGCTTCTCTGCAGTTTATTATCCTAGAGAGCTGCCTGGGGCATGGGAAGAATGACCGTTTGTCTCCTAAGTCAGCATCTGCACCAAAGAGACAGTGGCCATTCAAGCCCTCAGAGACCCCCAAGTTATCCTTCTAAAACAAATAACTGCATCAACTATGGCTGAATCTCCTTTTCAATTTCTTGCCTTTCAACCTTGGGTGGTGTTTGCTCCATCACTGCAGGAACCCAGTACCTTGGATTATTCTGCCACCTCTTGGTTCTGAGGCATTAGCTGTGTGACCTTGGGCAAGGGCATTTAACTCTCTGAGCCTCATTCTGCTCATCCATAAGAAGATAAAAAGCCTTGGACCCCTAACCTTCACTGGGAGGTTTGGAGGGAAGTCTTTTGAAAAATTAATTTTTTTTAATGAGACCTATGACTTCTTTGGTACAAAGGCTCTCCCAGTGAGGAATCCCCCTCTCCTGATGTAGATAGGCACCTGCTCTGAAACTCAGCTACCTTGGCTACTGAGAGGTTAAATGACTTGTCCAAAGTTACGTAGCCAGTATGTGTCAGATACGAGATCCAAACCTGGGTCTTTCTGACTCCCAGGCACGTTGTTATAAAAACAAGAGCAATCAATATAAAACCTGATTTTTTTTCTTCTTGTTTCTCTATTTCTATTTTCCAGAAAGTACAGAGGGGGAGGATGGATAGGAAGTCTGGCAATCATCTCTGTCTCCTCCCACGAAGACCCTCAGCCAGATCAGTTCCCTCCACTCTTAGCCCCGACTCCCTGTCTCTGTCTCCCAGCTCTTGCCAGACTTTTGACTCTGGTCCCCTTTCTCCTGCTCCCCAGGGTACCTCTGGAAAGTTGCAGTTGGGCCAGGGGTTGCCACAGAAGCCCTGCTCCATGCCCAGGCTGTAGTTGAAAGCCGATGCACCCACATGGCAGGCATTGACTTGGTTCACGGTGACGTTGTGCTCCTCTGCCAGGCAACTGAACAAATCCACAGGGTTGCACATGAACTGTGCAGAGAGAAGGGCACAGATATGAGAGAGAGGCTGCTGAGGCTGAGCAGATGTGCTCTGATCGTCTACAATGGGATGACAATTCTCTGCCGGACTCTCTCTCCTGTCTTGAAGTTTTCCCCTACATCCACTCTCTGAGTTTCATACTAGTGGTAGTTGAGAGAAAGGAACTGTTCATCTGAATGTACACATCAAATTGTGGCAGGAAGGGGTGAGAGTAGAAGAGTTATCCTGAGTATGTGGTCCTAGTCAGGCATAAAGTCAGCCCAGTAAGCATCTATTAACCACCCAGTGAGAACCAGGGACCTTCTAGGTGCTAGGGATACAAAGAAGGAAAAGACCCCTAATCTGAAGGAGCTTACATCCTACTGTGCTGGGGCGGGGGAGAGAGTGACACTTGGGGCAGGGCATTTCAGATACGGGTACACGTCCTCCACAGCTCAACCGAAAAGATCACATTGATTTGAATGTATGCCACTCACAAATACAAGACAGACCCTTTCAAGAAGACTGCTTTCAAAGGAAAAATGTATGTATATGCTGAACAAGAATGTGCAAATTGCTATATTTTTTAAATGTTACTGTAAAAAGTGGGGTTTTTAAAAAATAATTTTCCCATTGAAATAAATGTCTTATTAACTTTATCATCAGTGATTTCTCTTTATTTTGGAGATTTTAATTGTCCTAATATGAACTCAGGTTTTGGTGAAGCTAGATTTGAGAAGAAATAAAAAAGGCTTCTATTCAGACCAATAAAATAGTGGTTTAAATTTTTAAAATTAGCGTCTAGCCCTGGGAATAGGGCATTAAGTGGCTAGAAAGAAGATTCAATGCTGGGTGACCTTAAGAATTCAATCCTACCCCAGCCTCAGAGCCACATAGGTTAAGTCCCTGTGGTTAGACACAAGCAAGACCTTCCTATGGAGGAAGACCTTATGGGCTCTGGAGAAATCCTTCTGTTCCAAAGTTCTGTCAGAACTAGGCCATGGAGTACCCATGAAGTGGATGGTGGGACCACATACCATGTTGACAAATGCAGACAGGAAAACCAGGATTATGGTGAAGACTCCAACCACAGTGCTGTTGGTCCGGGACTGGACAATCTTCCTGGAGAGAGTCTGCAGTGGTGCTGGAAAAAGCTGCCAAGGTATGGGGGTGGTGGTGAAGAAGTCCACAAGGAGACAAGGAGACAAGGAAACGGGGTAGGGAGACAAACAGTCAAACTCAGGAGACCAGTCACACGGATCTCAGCAAATCATTCCCCTCCCATCTGATAGAGGGCAGAGGAAAGAAAGGTCTTGGGTCTTGGGTCTTGCTGAGCTGGGTCTTCTTCCCAGGAATTCCAGCTCCTTTCTCTTCAGAACTAACCCAAGATACCATGACCTTTGATTGCAGGGCTTTCAGCTTTCAGTGATGCCTAAATGTCTCTGACTGCTAAGTTCTATGGAGACTCTGTATGTCCTGACTTCCCTTGATTCCTGAATTTGCTCAGCTCTCTGGGTTGGGAGAACTTTGCACCTGAACCCCGGTTATCCCTGCTACTTCTACTGATTCCCCGCTCTGGCACTAACTAGCTGGGTGAGCCCTGACCAGAAGGCCTTTCACTCCAGGAATAAGCGTGTGGAAGCTTCTTCCTTACTGCCCCCTAAGTCCTCACCTTTCATTTCTTTATAACCTACCACTCCACCAGTTTGATGCTGCTTGCTCAGCTTAATAAATGCAGCCCTTCCAGATGCTTTTGCATAGTCGGCTGAAGGCTTACTGAGGCATGCCACCTAACAGCAAAAGATAACTATTTTTGAAAAGGCTAATTCCAGTTGGGAACCCTGCTTAAAGGTCACAGAAGAGCATAGGATTTAGAGCTGAAAGGAGCCCCCGAGATCAGCTAGACCAGGCTGTTCATCTTACAGGGATTTGCATAGATAGGGACCTGTGACTTCCTCTATCACTGCAGGCCACCCCCCTCTCTTAGAGTTACCCAGAGCCCAGGGTCATACAGCAGTCATGTTTCATTATTGCTAATTGATTTTAGGTGAAATTTGTGTTTGTGCCATTCGTGGGTATGCTTAGCAGCCCTTATGGGGTCCTTCATATAATGTGTGGTATATTCACACTGCAGTGGAAAGAGCACCTAGTCTGGAGGTAGGAAGACCTGAGTTCAAATCCATCCTCAGGCATTTACTAGCTGTGTGACCTCAGGCAAGTCAAGTAACCAACCCTGTTTGCCTCAGTTTCCTCATCTGTAAAAGTAACCTAGTAAAAGGAAATGGCAAACCATTCCAGTACCTTTGCCAAGAAAATCCCAAATGGGGTCACAGAGAGTCAGACACAATTGAAGCAATTGAACAATGAATATTTATACCCAATTTCCTCAAGTCAGACCTCTGTCTACTAAAGCAAACTGCTTCTTGGATTAAGTTCTTAAGAAATGTGGTCAGATTAATGAGGAAACTAAGGGCCAAACAGGTAGTGGGATTTTGTCGAGGTCATACAGTTGGTAAGTAGCAGAGCAGGGATGCAAAACTGGGTCCAGGGAGCCAGGATGGCAGAGAAGAGGCAGGGACTCCCCCAAGTTCTTCCAAATTCCCCTCCAAACAACTTTGAACAGTGCCTCAAAACAAATTCTGGAGTAGCAGAACCCACAAAAAGATGGGGTGAACAATTTTTCCAGCCAAAGACAACTGAGAAGCTTGACAGGAAAGGTCTGTTGCCCAGGAGAAGGGAGCATAGTCCAGCACAGGCACTGGCCACAGCTGTGCACAGACGGCCAGGAGCAGGTCTTGGGAGTAACTGAATGAGGGGCAACTGTCACTGCTTCTGCAGCTCGTAGCCCACAGACAGTGAGGAGGCTGGAAAACTGGTCAGAAGAAAAGCACAGGGGCACCTTTGCTGGCACCAGGGGCATGACTCTGATGCATTGACCATACTCAGATCTGGGTGACAGTCCTAGGGCAGGCAAAAGCACCGGCATACCAGGCCTTGTAGACACAGGGGAGCAGAGACTGGTCACAGTTCCAGGGTGGAAGAGTACATGTGGTCACTCACAGACCAGAGCACAGGCCAGGGGAGTAGGAAATGCACTTCTCCTTACGTCAGATCACTTTGGAAGAACTGAAAACTTATACATCCCCAGAACAAGCTCTGAAAACAGCTGCCCAAAAAACCTGAAGCTTGAGACAGCAGCCCCTTTACTCCAGGAGCAGAGCCCAACTTTAATATAAAACTAAAAGTAAAAGAAAATTATTTAGAAAAATGAGCAAACAAAAAAAAAAGATCCTGACCATAGACAGTTACTGTGGTGACAGGGAAGATCAAAACACAAGCTCAGAAGAAAACAACAAAGTCTAAATGGCTATGTCTGAAGCATCAAACAAAAATGCTAATTGGTCTCAGGCCAAAAAAAAATTGCTGGAAGAGCTCAAAAAAGATTTTAAAAATCAAATAAGAGAGATAGAGGAAAAATTGGGAAAAGAAATGAGAGGGGTGCAAGAAAATCATGAAAAGGGAGTCAACAGCTTGGTAAATGAGGCACAAAAAGTACTGAAGAAATAACACTTTACAAAACAAAACAGGTCAAATGGGAAAAGAGGCACAAAAATCCAATGAAGAGAAGAATTCTTTAAAAATACAGAATTGTTGGGGTGGCTAGGTGGCACAGTGAATAGAGCACTGGCCCTAGAGTCAGGAGGACCTGAGTTCAAATTCGGCCTCAGGCACTTAACACTTACTAGCTGTGTGACCTTGGGAAAGTCACTTAAGCTCAACTGCCCTGCCTTCCTGCCTCCAAAAAAGCAAAACAATAACAAAAAACCAAACCAAAAAAAACCCAACAACCCAGAATTGTTCAAATGGAAAAAGAAATAGGAGTGGCTAGGTGATGCAGTGAATAGAGCATCGGCCCTGGAGTCAGGAGGACCTGAGTTCAAATGTGGCCCCAGACACTTGACACACTTACTAGCCATGTGACCTTGGGCAAGTCACTTAACCCCAATTGCCCTCCAAAAAAGCAAACTCCCCCCCCAAAAGAAAAAGAAATACAACAATTCACTAAAGAACATCTTAAAAATTAGAATTAGTTAAATGAAAAGGTGATACAAAAACTTCACTGGAGAAAATAATTCCTTAAAAATTAGAATTGGGCAAGTAGAAGCTAATGACTCCATAAGACATCAAGAAACAATCAAACAAAATTTAAAGGATGAAAAAAATAGAAGAAAATGTGAAATGTCTCATTGGAAAGAAACTGACCTAGAAAACAGATCAAGGAGAGATAATTTTAAAATTACTGGACTACTTGAAAGCCATGAGTAACAAAGGAGCCTAGATACCATCTTTCAAGAAACCATCAAGGAAAACTGCCCTGATATTCTAGAACCAAAATAGAAATGAAAAGAATCTACCAGTCACCTCCTGAAAAATACCCCAAAGTGAAAACTCCCAGGAAACATTAGAGTCAAATCCCCAAATTCCCAAGTCAAGGAATAAAAATCACAAGCAGTTTGGGTATTGTGGAGTCACAATCAGGAGAACACGAGATTGAACAGTTTCTAGATTAAAGGATCAGAGGACTGGAAATATGACATTCCAGATGGCAAAGGAGCTAGGATTACAATCAAGAATCACCTACCCAGCAAAACTGAGTATAATCCTTCAGGGAAAAAATGGACGTCCAATGAAATTTCAAGCACTCTCTTTCTCTCTCTCTCTCTCTCTCTCTCTCTCTCTCTCTCTCTCTCTCTCTCTGTGGGTGTGTGTGTATGTGTGTGTGTGTGTAAGGTGGAAGCCAGGGCAATTGAGGTTAAGTGACTTGCCCAAGGTCACAGAGCTAGCTAAGTGTCACGTGTCTGAGGCTGAATTTGAACTCAGGTCCTCCTGATTCCAGGGTTGGTGCTCTATTCATTGCATCACCATGCTGCCTGATTTCAACCATTCTTGATGACAAGACCAGAGCTGAATAGAAAATTTGACTTTCAAATACAAAACTCAAGAGAAGCATAAAAAGGTAAACAGGAAAGAGAACTCATAAGGAATTAAACTGTTTACAAATTCCTACGTGGGAAACTCCAAAGAACTTTTTCATTATTTTACCAGTTAAGACGTATACAGAGACAGAGGGCATGAGTGTGAGTTGAATACAATGGGATGATATCTAAAAAAATGAAATTAAGGGGTGTGAAAGGAATGCACTAGGAGAAGGGAGAAAGGAGTAGAATGAGGTAAATTATCTCACATAAAGGAGACACAAAAGAGCTCTGACCGTGGAGGGGATGATGCAGAGGTGGGCACAAATGCTTCAACCTTATTTTCATCAGAACTGGCTCAAAGAGGGAATAATAACATGCATTTTTGGTTGGGTATAGAAATCTGTCTTATCCTACAGGAAAGTAGGAGGGGAAGGGGATAACAGAAGGCAAGAGGTTGGGGAATAGGGATGTTGAACTGGTAGAAAGAAGGACATATTGGGGAAGGTGGTAGTCAAAAGCAAAACAATTTTGAGGATAGACAAGGTGAAAGGAGAGAGATGGTAGCATAAAGGGGGAAAACAGGAAGAAGGAAAATATAATCATAACTGAAAAAATTTACAGCAAGTATCTCTGATAAAGGCCTCAATTCTGAAGTATACAGAGAATTAAGTTGAACTCATAAAAACAAGAGCCATTCCCCAGTTGAGAAATGGTCAAAGGATATGAACAGGCAGTTTTTAGATGAAGTAATCAAAGCTATCTGTAGTCATATGAAACAATGCTCTAATTCACTATTGATTAGAGAAATGCAAATAAAAGCAATTCTGAGGTACCACTTATCAGATTGGCTATTATGACAGAAACAAATGTTGTAGGGGATGTGGAAAAAATCGAGACAGTAATGAATTGGTGATGTTGTGAACTGATTCAGTCATTCTGGAAAGCAATTTGGAATTATGCCTAAAGGACCATAAAACCATCTTTCCTCAGCAATACCACTACTAGGTCTGTATCCCAAAGATAAAGACAAAAAGGAAAAAGACATATGTGTACAAAAATATTTATAGCAGCTCTTTGTGTGGTGGCAAAGAATTGGAATGAGGATGAGAGGATGTCCATCAGTTGGGGAATGGCTGATCAACTTGTGGTATATGATTATGAAAGAATACTATTGTGCTATAAGAATGATGAGCTCTCCAAAAAGCCTGGAAAGACTTCCGTGGACTGATGCAAAGTAAAATGAGCAGAACCAGGAGAACAGTGTACATGGTAACAGTGACACTGTATGGTGATCAGCTGTGAATGACTTAGCTGTTCTCAGCAATATGATGATCTAAGACAATTCCAAAGGACTTATGATGATCTACCTCCAGAGGAGAATTTGTGGTCTGAATGCAGAGTGAAGCATACTTTTCTTTAAACTTTCTTCATTTTTCTTGGTGGTGGTTGTTGGAGTTATTTTTTTCTGTTTTCTTTTATAACATGACTAATATGGAAATAAGTTTTGCATGACTGCACATGCATAACCTGAATAAAATTGCTTGCCATCTCAGAAAGGAGGAGGAGATGAAGGGAGGAAGTGAATTATGAACACAAAATTTTAAGAAACAAATATTAAAAATTGTTTTTACATGTAATTGGGGGAAAAATAAAATAATAAGAATTTTTAAAAAAGAAACCCTGGGACCAAATGTAGTGGTTTTTCAACTACACCGTACTGAAATGTATCTTTTTGTCAGGGAGAATTTCCTTGGCAGAAAAGGAGGAACCAAAGGATCACAGATCCAGAGTTGGAAGGGACCTCAGAGGCCATCTAGTCCAACCCATTATTTTAGAGAAAAAGGAAATGGCCTAGAGTTGAAATAATCGGCCCAAGGTCTTGTAGATAATAAGCATCAGAGGTGGGATTTACTTCTATGTATGGATTTTTAAAACAACCTGGACCATCCAAATTATTCCAAAAGAGTCCTTTTCAATCAGGAGTTCTTATCCGTTTTGGTGTCATGACACCCTCTGACAACCTGGTGCAGCACATGGACCTCTTTCACAGAATAATGGTTTTAGATGCATAAAATAAAATACAGAGGATTGCAAAGTCATTCATCAACATAAAACAGGTTCGTGGAATATTAAGAACATCTCTTCTAAATGGAGGCAGTCTGCACACTTGATTAATGTTTATCACATTGTTAATTTGATGTCAGATTTATGAACTGTTTGTGCTGTTTGGGCAGATGCTTAATGACGCACTGGGAGCCCCTGATGTAATCCATCTGTATGGAATATTTACACCTATTTTATGGGGCTGACAATAGCTTTATCTCAAACAGTAGAGGTTCATAGCTACTGTACCTTTGTTTCTTTGATGGTTCATTTGTGCTTTATTTGATGCTGAGACCTTGGTCAGAAACTCAGCTCCCAATTAGAACATTATTCCAATGAGAAAATTCAATCTGCTTTGGGACTAGGATCTGCTTGAAGATGGAGTTTCCAGAAATGTATTACAGAAAAAGGTGAGAGGTGAGGGTTGTTTGCATATCCTGAAGGGTCAGCATGCTTAGGAACCTTCAGGGTGCTTAAAGTAGGAGGCATGGTACTTAGTCTTCCTTGAGCCATCCCTTCTGCTCCGGTGAAGAGGAGGAACCAAGGAAACCACGCTTGTTTCTAAGAGTTTCAAAAGCCAAGTTTAGGACACAAGTTCCCTTGACCAGGCATCTGGTGGACTAGTGGATGGAGTTCTGAGCTTGGAGTCAGGATGACCTGAGTTCAAATTCAGCCTCAGACACTTACTAAGGAACCTCTTTGCCTGAGTTCCTTCATCTTTAAAATGGAGCTCATAATAGCACCTACCTTTCAGAGCTGTTGTGGGGACCAGATGAGATATTATTTGTGAAGCATTTAGCAGAAGACCTAGCACACAGTAGGTGCTTATCAGATCCTTGTTTCCTACTCTTCTTCGTCTTCTTCCCTCCCCCTCTCTATCCAATTGCCCTCCCTAATATGTCACCGCTCCCAATGTTTGCTGTTTTTCTTACAGCCCTTTTTCCTCGACCTCCCAGAAAATGGAGAGAGGCCATTTTCACTGCACTCTCTGCTGTTCAACATGGATGTCCCAGCCTGGATTTCCCCCACCTAATCCAGCAGCCATCAGGCCACCGTCCCATCCTGCAGACCCTCACAGACTTGTGTCACACAGGGACAAGAGTGAGGTGATGTGGTGGCAAACCACCGGAATCAAATTAAATCAGTTTGGTTGGGGATTTTTTTTTTCTATTCCTTTTTTGTGAAAATTCTGAACGTAAGGGAAGAGAACAAAGCAGTTTTTTAAAGTACTTACTAGGTGCTTAGCACAAATATGATCTCATTTGATCATCAACTTAACCAACAACAAAGAAATTAATATTTCCATGTATAAAGTAGAATATGAAAAGAGCATTGCGCACAAAGCTGCAAATCTCTATCACATACAGCTCACTTTGCTTTTGAATGATATGATAAATTCAATATGTGATTTTCAAACCTGCTCTGCTCGTCTGTGTTTCCTGCAGACTGTCATTCTGTTCTCTTTTATACATTTTTTAAAATAGCTCAATGACTAAGGGATTCTTTTGAAATAGAATGCTGGACTCCAAGCCAGAAAGAACTGGATTCGAATCCTTCCTCAGACATTAAATTGCTGTGTGACCCTGGGCAAGTCACCTAAGCATTCTCATCTGTACTTTCCTCATCTGTAAAATGAGGGGTTGGGCTCCATGTCCTCCATGTCCTCTGTGATCTCTTCCATCTCTACATCTGTGATTATCTCAAAGAATATTAGAAAATAGGAGTTTCAGTTTGAGCTTAGGATTTCACCAGGGATTGGGTTTGGGTTTGTTGTTGGTTTTTTTTAGTTTCAATTAAAAGTTTCTTTTTTTTAAAAGATGACTTAGAGTTCAGCCAAATAATGTTTTTTTTAAATAATTTTTTTTTTTGCCTTTTTGGAGAGGGGAATACAGGGCAATTGGAGTTAAGTGACTTGCCCAAGGTCACATGGTAAGTGTCAAGTGTCTGAGGCAGGATTTGAACTCAGGTCCTCCTGACTCCAGGGCTGGTGCTCTATTCACTGCCCCACCTCGCCGCCCCACCCATTTTCGTCATGTTGCATTTTTACAACAATAGGCATAATCAATTATGGCTGTGTAGTTTTTGAGGAAAGAAGGCTGTGTGGTGACTTGATTGTGATCTTCGAGTATATGCCAATGGATTTGGGTTACATGTAAACAGAATTCTGCAGTCGTGAGGTCCTCCCTATATCTGTGCAGATCACAGACCTGTCCGTGCCTTCTTATCCTGGGCAATCCTCATCTGTGTCTCTCCAGCAGTCTGCCATGGAGGATGCAATTTAATTTGATAGGTATTGCTGGGTGTGTACTGGGCATTATGCAATATTTGGCTGTGTTCTCAGTGCTGTGGGTACCTGCTCTAACAGTGCTGATTTCAGTCCATTTACACCTTCTCTTAGAACAAGAATAGGAAGTTAAAACATTCTGAAACCTTTTCTCCAACATGAATAATTATTTTTTGGCATGTCATGGGCATATGGTCCATGGTCTTAAATAAAAAAAAATCATTAGAATAACTAAACAATGGAGCCGTTGAAAAACTGACACGTTAGATAATGTGGACACTGAAGTTCTTGGCCTGCTACCTGTGTGCTTCCAGGGGCGGGGAGGACACCGATAGACCAGAGGCGCTCTTGGACCGTCCCCTTGTTCTCTCTGCTTCTCAGTACCTCACTGAGTCACCTTCTTCTCAAGCTTTCTGTGTCTTTGATGAGCACCCTTTCTTCCCTTTCATATGCTTTCTCATTGCAAATATGCTTCAGCCTCTTCACCCCTACCATATGTTTTTCCATTGTCCTTTCGAATCACCTGTGATTCAGATTCTTCTGAGATCCTGGTGTCCTACAAATCACAAGCATATAGCCTGGCCAGGGAAAGGGGGATACTTAGCAGACAGATGGTATTTTGTAGCTGTAAGCAGCTCGAGACTATGGACAGTATTGTGCCCTTTACCAGATTGGAGCCTCCTGCCCAATTCTGTACCTTGTGAACTGTCTGCCTCAGACATCTGTCCAAGTACGCATTGGTTGCTGTTTAGCCATTATTCAGTTGTGTCCGATTCTCCATGATCCCCTCTTTGGGAGTCTTCTTGGCAAAGGTACTGGAATGGTTTGTCATTTCCTTCTCCAGCTCATTTTACAGATGAGGAAACTGAGGCAAATAGGGTGAAGTGATTTGTGTGGGGTCACAGAGCTAGTAAGTATCTGAGACCAGATTTGAACTCAGGAAGAAGAATCTTCCTGATTCCAGACCTGGCAATCTATTTACTGTGGCACCTAGCAGCCCACATACTGGTTCTGGCAAGAAGGGCTAAACCAATCTCTTTTAAATGGCCATGGATTAGGAGAACTCTTCTCCCTTACCCCCTACCCCCCAGGCTCCATGCAGTCAGTACAATGACATTTGCATACAGGAGCATCTGGAGAACTTTTCCACTGATCAGGAATTCTTATTTTTGCTTGGACTATGCACAGAACTTTCTCCATAACACTGGTGAACACCCCTCAGGTGAGCATATGTTTGCCACCTTCTTTGAGAGCACTTCTCAGCAGACCGCTGAACAAAATCAGCTCCACAGTAGCAGTGTGTCATAGAGTCTTCTATGATCTTAATGAATGCATGGAGGATGCTTTGTCTGGGAGCCTTCAAGGCTACATTCTGCTCTAAGGCAACTGTGTTTATTTTATTGTGATTTTTGCTGAAGAGGAATCAAGAAACTATATATATATATACACATATATGCATGTATATATACACACGTATATAGTATGTATGTATGCATGCATGCATATATGTATGTATGTATATGTCAGTCAGATGTTAAATGCCAAAGGTTTTAATGAGAGGAATGCTGAGTAGTTCTTCCTCATGTACCCAGAAGCAGCAGAAACAAGCACAAGAGAGATCACAGTTTCTGGTGGGAAGAGCAATATTAGTCAGGAGCACTGGGTCCTGCTCCTAGAGCTGTGATCATCTAATTATGGAAGCTTCAGAAGAACTTTCCAGCAGTGCAGGAAGTGAAAACCTGGAATGATTCTCTAGACTAGAGGCTGGAAGCCCTTTCCCTGTTGCTTCATGGTTGTTGTCTTTACAGAAAAGATTCTACTGAGATATAACTCCTGAGTGGCCAAAGGCAAAAGGGCAGAGTTATGGCAATGATGATGTCACAGTGTTCCTCACTAGATTTCCTATACAGCTAGAGAAATGGATGGAGAAATGGCCAAGATCAGGAAAGGGAGGTGGCTGGGCTATGAGTACTCCTCTCATTGGCTGGTGGTATGGCTGTTTCTTGGGTTGGAGCCGGCCTTATGCTGCTGTTACCACCAGAGGCTGAGAGATTTATTTAACTCTGAGACTATAGTGGAAGAGGATGTTTTCCAGAAGGTGAGTTTCTCCCTCTCCTCAGAAGCAAAAAGGAAAAGTTTTACAATGTAGAAGGGATAGGAAGAATGAATGGACCTGGGTTTTTGTGACCCAGAGGTAGGATGATGGTGATAATACTAATGGATGGCATTTACTTAGGTGGGGCTCACAAGTTCTGACATATAAAGGGTATGATGTTGTAGCAGAGGGGAAAATGAAAGAAGTCGGAGTGGAGCACGTACCACAGCAGGAATGAACGTGTTCTCCATTTACTAGTCATTCCCTATCCTATTGCCTAGACTGGCAGCCTTGGCATTAAGAAAATGAAGCTCGGGGTAAAGTCAAAGGGAAAGGAAAGTAGTGAAAGTGGGACCAAAAAAAAAAGACTTTCAGAAATAATCAGAAGGTATTTGTGTTAGGCAGTCGTCCTGGAAAGGGGCCCAAATTAGTCAGGGGGCAGAATGGATAGTGGTACCTAATGTAGTTAAGAAAGCCCTGGAGAACTGGCAATACCACTGATGGAGTGGGTGAGCTAAGCAAGCCGTTCTCCCCTCTTTGGGCCTCATTTCCCATTTGTAAAGTCAGAGGGTGACTAAGGTTCCTTCTAGCCTTATATCTATGATGCCATGACTACATAGTCTCTGAGGTTCCGTTCAGCCAATGTGACATGGGGACTCTGTTTGGAACCTTGGTGGGCTTTGGGACAGATATTTACATAGCTTTGTGCCTGTACTTTTGGGACCTTCCTCTCCGTCAACCAGCAAGGTTGAAGGATACCAGACCCTGCCTATGGCAAATGCATTCAGAATATTGCTTCTTCATTCCCCTGACACATGAAAGCCTGCCACAGATGGATCCAAAAGGAGAGGCAGAGGTGCTATGTTTTTGTTGAGGTCCACATGTGCTTTCTTTACAAACAGGCCCATGATAAACTATCCCAGCTCTTCTCTGACCAGCCCTCCAGTCTTGCTCCTTAACAACGACAGCCACAGCTGTGGGACCACAATGCTGTTCTCTACTTCCTGTTCTCTGTTCTAAGAATAATTCTGAATCTCAAAAAGCTCTGGCTTCAGGCAGTTGGGATAGATACTGGGGACAAGCCTATGCCGAGTAAACCAGAACAAGGGTTTGCTCTACCTTCCTTTCATCTGCTTCAAAAGCATCATAGACTTTTGAGTAGAGAAGAGGTCAGGGAGGACACTTGCTTGCTTACCCACCTTTACACAGGAGTAGATCACGGAGACGAACACCACTATGGCCAGCAGCAGGAAACATGTCAAGTAGAACGCCATCATGAACATGGAGCTGGAAGCAAAGAGAAAGTTGGGAGGGTTCCTGAACAGTAAGGGGAAAAAACCTGAGGTTTCCTGCAGTGAGACAGGAAAGGTCAGTCACTGTCTTCCAGGTGATTTCCATGCGCAGGCATTTAAATGGAAGCTCCTCTGTAGCCTTCTGGCATATTAATTAGGCTATTCAGAGAGACCCTGCCTAGTGCAAGGGGAAGGGCACACTACACATGATCAGTTTTAAAAGAACAACTGTGGACCCTGCTGCCAGCTTTTTCTTCTGGATCCAGGATTCTGAACTGAAAACATCCTTCCAGGTAAAAATTTGGGATGATTTCTACGAGAATTCTGACACAGAGTTTACTCCATGTCCTCTGAATGCACTTTGTGATGATCACTGGGGCTCAAACTCAAACTTGCAAACAGATTCAAAAAATCTCTCCTCCCATAAAAGTGTTTTTTCTTTCTCAAAATTTACCCAGTGTTCTTTGTTACATTTCCTGATGTAACAGCAGGAAAAGCAGCAAAAACCTAGAGAAGACTGGACTTGGGACCTAGTGTTGACTCATAGATTTTTCAATAGTTTAACCATTTTTCCATCGCTTGATTTTTATTCCTATATTCATTTATGAAGTACCTGTCACATACCATGCACTCTTAGGTGTTGGGGAAAAAGAGACAGAAACAAAATAATTCTTGTCCTCAACAATTCTAGGGGGGGAGATGTGGAGACACAGGACATGGACACAGAAGTAAATAAAATATACACAAAGTAAACTAAAAAGCAATGGGGGGCGAGGGGAAGGAGGGACCTGATGCTGGGGGAATCAGGAGAAGCCTCACAGAGGCGGGGGGTATCTGAGCTAAACGTGTGTGTGTGGGGGTCCGAGGTGAAGAGACACTGCATTATGCAGTCAAAGAGGGATGGGGAGCGTGGCAAGTAGCCCCACTTTTGGGAAATGGCTGTTTTATTTATTAATTAAATTAAATTAAATTAATATATTTATTCTTCCTTTAAAATATGTGGAAGTATACATTTTTTTGATTTCATAAAAAAGTTACAAAAATTAATGGATTAAAAAAATTTCAGCCATTTTTGGAAATGTGTTGCACTGTCTCATACCGGGAGTGTTGGGGGGGGGGGTGGGGGAGGAGAAAGGAGATTCTGCTGGCACCTGTCCATGGTGCTAGAGAGCCACATATCCATGGGAAAGAGTGAGGTTCTGCTGGTATCTGTCCGTGGTGCTAGGGTACAGACTAGAGACCCACATATCCATGGGGAAGAGTGAGGTTTTGCTAAATCCATCCCCTCCCACTGTCTCCTAATTCCTATAACAAGTGAAAATAACATTTCATCTTCCCTGCTCCACGTCCAATTTCTAAGAAAGCCTGTTTCCATTTTTTCCCACTTCAATCACAGCCTTTCAACAGGAAAGAGCCTATGGGTTGGAGCTCTCCATCCCTCCCTCCTCCCAGTCCCTTTCAAAGGGAAATAGCAATTACAGATGATAGATACCAGCCTGCCCGAGCCTGGGGGGAATCCCCAGGGAGGGGAGATAATGGTACCAAGGCATTTCATTTTTTGAATTGTCAGTCTCTCCACCTGGGGTGTAAAAAAAAATCAAAACAAAAACCCACACCTTTAAAGTCTTCAGAAATTCCTTTGCTTTCTCTAACCGAAGACTGGGCCTGGAGAAGGTAAGTACTGTAGGCCGGATGAAAGGAAAATGGGAACCCCACCAGGGAAAGTGAATACTTAGCAAAGGCCAGTCTTTGTTCCAGCCTCCCCCAAGTATCTGCACTCAACTGTCTTAAGTCAACTTGTGAAGGGGAAAAAGAAATTATAAGGGGGAAAGAAATGCTTTTTAAAGTGGGTATTTAAACTTCCCTAGAGGAGAGAGTAACTCCAGCCAATTCTAGTGCTACCAGCTGCTGCCAGAGGATAAAATGACATCAGCACAAGCTGGAAACTGAGGCAACCCAACCCATGGATCTGTGTTACTGCAGAAGCAGATAAAGGTTGTTGGAGTATTAATGATGTACAATTATACACAGAAGTGGGGCTTCATGTGTATACACAACGTGATGTTCTTATATTACAATTACTTATTTCCCTCTAACTTTTTTTTTGATAACATTAGTGACTTCATTTCAGTATAGACTAGTGGCTCTCAACCTTCCTAATGCCGCGACCCTTTAATACTCCTTTAATACTGGTATGTGGGCATATCTGCATGTGGTGGACCTGCCTGGAGATGGATAGAGGAGCCATGTCTCAGTTCCTAAGACCATTGGAAATATGTGTTTTCTGATTGTCTTAGGTGACTCTTGTGAAAGGGTTGTTTGACCCCCAAAGGGGCTGTGACCCACAGGTTGAGAACTGCTGGTAGAGACAAATATGGAAGCAATGAACCACCACACAGTGTATGGTCCATTAATAATGACCTGGATGAATGCTTAGTGTGACTAAATGCAAATAAGGGGCCTGGTATTTTCACTCCCACATCACAAGTCAGACATCAGTTAGTGTTTCTCCCTTTTAAAAAAGATCCTCTAGATTGAGGAACCTTTCACTTAACTCTATGACCCCATGCTGTCTCTCCTCACCTCCTGGGATCACAGATTTAGAGCCAGCAGGGATGTTAGAGGCCATTAAGTCCAACCCCCTCATTTTGCAGAGGAGAAAACAGGTCCAGAGAGGTGAAGCCATTTGTCCTGGGTCACAAAGCTAGTCAACGTCTGGGGCAGGATTCACACTCAGGTCTCCAAAGTCCAACACAGGCCCCGTACCACCTAGCTGTTGTATGATGACATCATAGAGCAAATCTTGTTTCTGGACCTATAATTTGCTTTGTTGGTTAGAGAAACAAGTCTCCCTGCCCTTCTGAGATTTGGGATGCTTGCAGTCAAGAAGAGTGGGGCAGAGGAAGTACTCACTGTGGCATGATGGTGATCTGGACGAAGCAGATGAAGAGGAAGACGAGCGATGCACAGGCCACGTAGGCACCGAAGCGGTCATCCACCTGCTTGGAGTACTGGGAGGAGGAAAGGGAGAGGTTTGGAAAGACATCCGGAAGGTAGAATCAGTCAACACTGAACTCGCTCCAGTAGGTCCCTCTTGGGTCACATCCGTTTATACTGCCAGTCTTTCATGACAGGGTTAATGCCTGAGTAACACCACTAGATGGGGATAAACCAACCCAGATTGGTGAATAGATCTGAGAGGGGAGAGGGAGAGGAGTTCTTCCCAAATAATTTAGAATTTAAAATGCTTATTACTTTGGTAAGCCCTGAAGGCAGAGTCTGTCCAACATCCATTCCATAACTTAATCTGCCCACAAGTAGAAAGTTAATGAATCAAAGCAGTAAACTTACATAATGGAGAGTATACCTCCACTGTGACCTTTGACATAGTATTTCCCTTCTGAGTCTCAGTTTCTCCATCCATCAAATGAGCCTGTTAAACTAGACAATTTCTAAGTAAGGTCCCTTTCAGCCCCAACGTTCTCAGTACCTTCTCTGAGAGACTCACAGTAGGGCTGCACAGAGCTAGCCTCTGAGTCGGGAAGACCTGAATTCAAGGCCTTTCTCTTGCTGCGATGGATGGCTGTGTGACCCTGAACAAATCACTTAACTCCTCAGTGCCCTCGGGCAACTCTCCAAGGCTATTAGCTGTCTTGTAGATGTACATGGCGTTTTCTCACTGGAAATTTCATACATCAATGAGATCATAGTTGGGGGCCAAAAAATAATTTATGATTGCTCCACCAACTTTCCTGCCGTCCATAATTATCCCGGCTCAGCTTCGAGCCTCCTGCCTTCCACATCAGTCCCTTGTTCAGTTTTCCTCTCTTCTCTCACTGTGGCCTGCCTGTGCGCCCAGCAATAGCCCAAAAGGATGCGATGTGTGGATTTAGAAAGATCTCCATCCCCAATGTGCATATGGATTATTTGTGCCAGACCTGTGGCAGAGCCTTCTGAGCTCATGCTGGTTTGATGAGCCATAGTCAGACACTGGCATCATGGTGCTATGTTGGTCCTCTTTAAGTACAAAGGACAACAGTGACCTCTGGGCCCCACATAGGACTCAGTAGGGACCTAGGGACACACTTATGTAGGAAGAGAAGGATAGTCCCCAAGCTTAGCTATCTGGAGAAAATGAACCAGGGAATATCTGACTTCTGCCTCTCAGAGAGTACACTGCTCTCTGACAGTCATATAAGAGCGAAGCAGAACAAACAGGAAGAACATGAGCGGGTCAAGCTCATGGCTTAGTGACAGTCCACAGGGCTGCAGATGCCTCTTATCCCAGAACTTATTCCTCCCCTCATTTGTTCTCTCCAGCCAACTCCTGGTGATCCGCACAAATAAGGCTACTTCCTATTTCTAGTCACTGCCCCTCTCTGGCCTAAACTGTCTCCTGTAAAATACAGGAATTGAATCAGGTGATCTCTGAGGTCCCCTCTGGCTCTAATACTCTGGGATTCTATGATTAATTATAAAAATATAATTGACATTTACATAGCACTTGACCTTTTCAAAGCACTTTCAAAAGCTGTCATCTAATTAGGGGCCCCTCACCACAACCCTGTGATGGAGGTAGAACAGGTATTTTGCCCAATTTTCAGAGGAAAGAACAGAGGTCCCCAAATACAGCTCATGGGCTAGTGTGTTCAGAAAAAGCACCCAGGCCTCCATCTTCCTACACCAGACTCTTTCCATTTTTATCAACTGGCCACTGCTGCAAAGTATGCTAATGGTGCAGAACTCTGGCACATGTCATCCCAAACAATGGATAATCCAGAAGTAATTTGTTTGGGTTCTGGAAAGCGTAAAGGTTTTTCCACAGTAGATCTATCTTCCTAATTAAGTACTCCTCAGTTTAACACTGAAGTGAGTTTACATTCCCTGGGTGCATACCAGCTCGAAAGGGGAGGTCATTTGCTGTTGCAGAAAGAACACTGGGCTTTGGTCCTGGCTCTGCCACTGAGTACCTCTGGATCTCTGAGCTCTACTTCCCTGGGGCCCCAGTTTCCTCAACCACAAAAATGAGAGGCTAGAATGAGCAGACAGCCTCTCCAGTCCCTTGTATCTCTCACTCTTGTGCTCTAGTTAGTCAGAAGAAGCTGGGTGGTACAGTTCCTTAATAACATAATTATCTAACAACTAAAGGCTATAAAATCCCTCTTATACTCTCCAATCTTTGGTTGCCCCTATTTCACAGGTAGAAAAACAGAGGCCAAAAGAAAGGGTCTCACCTACTTTACGTGAGGAGCTGTTCTCCAGAGATTAAGTGCTTTTAAGTCAATGACTAGTAGTAGCCTAGTTAGAGTGCCCATCTGGGGAGAGGGATCCATGCTTGGCTTTTCAGTTCTACCCCCGGGGACTGGTTCCCCCACCCCAAACCCCATTGTCTGCCCAGGTCTAGGTTACCTTTTTCTCTAAGTCAGGCTCTCTGAAAGTTAAGAGGAACTTCCGAACGTGTTCTGACCTCAGCCGGTCAATGCTCCTGGCATCAATAGCCCGGCCCAGGAACTCGTCCACCTCATCCTCGGGGTTCATGTTTTCTTGGGTGTTCCTGGGGGGAAGGGCACAGACCCAAGACAGATACACCACCCAGGGAGAAGTTACATTAGTGGGGACACGTGCTCTTGTTTCTGGACCAAGCCCCAGAGGTGAAGCATGGAAGAGGGAAGGTGAGGCAGAGCGAAGCAGTCAGGTCAAGCTCCAACAGAAGCAGGGACCATTAAGTCACACAGAAGGGTCATGCTGACTTAGAAAACCACATGTGAATGTCATCTGTGTTGGACTGTATGTTTATTTAGTTTTGACTAACTATTAACAATTTTTTAAAATGTAACTATCGAAAAATATTTTGATTATTTGTTAAATATTTCCCAATTACATTTTAATCTGATTCGGGGTGATAGTTGGGGGGGACTGAGGGCCACATGAGAGTGCTTGACACCTCTGGAGCAGACTGTGCTTTGATGAAGACAATGGAAACCCAAAGGGTTTGCTGTACAAAAACCACAGCCAGCTCCCAGCTGACTCTTACCCCAGGGGAAGCTGGAGGGGAGGAGCACTGGCCACCAAAACCCTCAGGACACCCGAACCTGTCACTTTTTCACCAATACAGGTTATGTTTCACACAAGGGCAACTGACAGGCATTAATCAGAACCTTGCAGAGCAATTAACTCTGACGGCGATCATTCTCATCATAAAAGGTCTCACTGTAGGATTCCTTTGACCAGACAGCTTCCTGGTCTGTCTGGTAACTCAATTGACAACAATCCAATTTATGTGCAACTTTTAAATGAACAAGTCCATCTTCCCTAAAGTAAGGCGCACTTGTCATCTGTAACCCTCACAGTCCAGCCAACCTTTCAGCCTGTTTAGGGGGAGAAGGCAAAGAAGTAGGAGGGTGGGGGTGGCTCCTGGGGACTGGAGAGAAAAGGGGACTGGGGAAGGCAGGGATGGGGGAAAAAGGAGCAAAACTCAACCAGTTTCTTGTTTTCCAAACACAGGCTCCCGACTGTAGACTGACAGCTTTTTGTAGCCCAAGGCCATAGTCCCACAGAGCTTAGTTTCCGTGATGGGGTTACCCAAACCTCTGTGAGGGTCTCAATACCATCTTTCCCCCACCTGCCTCTCCTTCTTCATTTTCTCCTCCCTAGAGTGTCGCATCATTTATTCTCCTGCAGCCTCAGTGCCCAGTCCTGTGCCCCCAAAATAGGGATGTTTGGTGTGTCTGGTAGTTTCCCCTTAAGGAGAGACTCAGGACCTTCCTGTCATTTCTTTCTACCTCTCTTGTTGCCAAGGGCAAGGAGCTTAGCCAGCTCTGAGGAGGAGACAAAAAGGGCCACATTATCAGCTGGGCTCCCCATCACTGCAAGGGTGAAGAGAGGACCACGTGTGGGAGAGGTTATAAAATCAGACTATCTCAGAAACAATCTAAAGTTGGGGTCTTAACCTAGGGACTTGTTAAAAAGTGAACTTGCTTGTTTTTAAACTTTTGGTAAATATTTCAGCATAATTGGTTGCCTTGGTAATCCTGTGTATTTTATTTTATGAATTAAAAAAAAAACAACTCAGCACCAAATCATTGTCCTGAGGAGTCTGTAGGGCTTTCACTGACTGCCACAGGGATCCGTAACACAGAAAAGGACAAGAAACCCGGATTAAAGTCATCATTGCCGCTTTGTGATTCTATAACATCATTCTCCAGCATAATCTACCCAGAAGGGGCTGGAATGAGCCGTGGGGCTGGTGGGGCTGGCTGTTGGGAAAGCTGAGCTGGATGCAGCTCCGCCCTCGACCGCCTTCATCAGGGCATTTCTTTACCTCCTATACAGGTCACTTTTCCTTATCTCCATCCCCCAATCTGAGCTGTCCTTTTCTTCTTGTAGTGGAAAAGACACTCTGAAGTCAGAGAACTGGGATTCCTACCCTGATTCATTCACTTACTACCTTGGACAGCCTCTTAAGGTTATCTATGCCTCAGCTTCCTGATGTATGGAATGGGGATGAGGAGGCTGGACAAGACCACCTCTGAGGCCCCTTCTAGCTCCAACCCTATGAGCCTCACAGTCCTCCGACAGTGACCTTCGTCCATCAAGGATTGGACGGGCCTCTCCTTGCCAGGATTCTCAGACCGTTATGTCCTTAACCCTGTTCAGCCCCAGGTCACATACTGGGTAGAGAAGTGAGGCCAACTGAAGAACACAAGGGGAATCCATCCTAATATAAGTACTTCCCCAAATCCTAGAATCCTGCTGGGCCCTTTAAAATGGGAAAAGGAGCCCACCAGAAATTGGAAGGAAGGCATACCATGGCCTTATTCACAAGAAGAGGAGTTTCTTCTATTCAGCATTGCTAGATATCCTGGGGAAACATTTGGTAGAAAGAACACTGAACTCATTGAGGTTCCTCATCTATGAAATGAGGAATGAACCCCAGGGTTTGAATAATCCTTGGCTTCATGATGCTCTTGGAAGGACCCATTCCATTTGGAATCCTGTCTGGACACGTTGTGTTTGGGCCTGATCAAATGCCAGCAATGAGCAGCACCAATCAATACCTCCTCTCTTCCAGGTTTTCATGTAATGCTGCTCCTTTATTTTTCTAACATAAAATCTGTTGGTCCTGGCTGTGGTGGGGGGTTGCTGAGGTTTCAGACTGGCCCTAATCTGGGCCACCTGGAAGGAGGTAACTGGCAGCAACACACTGAACTGGAAAAAAAGAGGCCATGGGTGGACACCTTTTTGGACAGAAGTGATGAGCTCAAGTTGCAGTATGAGCTCAAGTGCTATACGGTGTCTGGACATTGCCAAGGGGGAATTTGTTTTACTTGATTATGTATATTTTTAAGGGCATATTTGTTTCACTGGAGGGGGGGAGGTGGATAGATGGAAGGAAGAAAAACAATCCTATTTTAAAAATTAGTTGGAGCTAAGTAACTTGGTCAGGGTCACGCAGGTACTGTCTGAGGCTGGATCTGAACTCAGGTCCCCCTGACTCCAGGGCCAGAGCTCTATCCCCTGCACCACCTAGCCACCCCCCAAACTCACCAATTTAAAAAAAGTTTTTCAGAAAGAAAAAAAGGGGCTGGTTGCATATGTCCTACTTTATACTCCTTAGTTCTTTTTTCCTTCTGTGACTTAATACTGTCCTAGAGACACTGTATTCCCAATGTGGGTTTTGTTTTGGGGGAGAGGGGACAGAGAGAAACCTCTGACTTCATCTGAGTGGGGAGCTCTTGTTGTGGAAAACCTCTCCACTGACGCAGACCCGTAACATTTTGCTCATTTCTAATCTTAGAAAGCTTCCTGGAGACGTTGAAAAGTCAAGTGACTTGCCGATGGTCACACAACTAGTATGTGTCAGACTCCTTTCTTCTCTTCACACACCATCCCTTGGCAGTTTCATCTTCACAATTCAGTTCAACAACCATTCATTAAGCCACAGTATTGGCGTCAGTCAGTACCTCTAGGCAAACGATTCCCAAATCTCCACCCTGGGCTCCAGTTCCACATGTCCAACTGTCTGCTTGCTCTGTCTACTTAGCTGTCCCATGAACATCTTAAATTTAGGGACAGAGAGAGAGAGACCATGGACAGCTAGAAGTTTCAGTAGGAAGCACACCAGACCTGAAGATGAGAAGACTCATCTCCCTGATTTCAAATCTGGCCTTAGACACGTACTAATCGTGTGACCCTGAACAAGTCACTTGACCCTGTTTGCCTCAGTTTCCTCATCTGTCAAACAAGCTGAAGAAGGAAATGGCAAACTGCTCTAGTATCTTTGCCAAGGAAACCCTAAGTGGGGTCATGAATCAGAGTCAGATAAGACTGAAATGGCTGGACAACAGAAGACAAGAGACTAAACGGATGATTTCATTCATACAGGGAATACCTGGATGAGGAAACTCTGGTCTTAGAGAAATCGTCTGGATTAGAGTATCAGATTAACTGTCCCACCCTGGCCATAAACCAGTAGGTGTGAGAGGCAGAAACTGAATCCAGGTCTTTCTGATCCCAAAGCCAAACTTTACCCATTAGGCTTCTCACCTTTAACTTCATATATCTAAGATGGAAATCATCTTTACCCCCAAACCAGCTCCTTCTCCAAACTTCCTCACTTCTCACGATGGCTCCACCATCCTCCTACTCACCCAGCATCCATTCTTTTTTGTTGGTTTGTTTTTGCTTTTTGGAGGGGCAATAGGGGTTAAGTGACTTTGCTCAAGGTCACACGGCTAGTCAGTGTTAAGTGTCTGAGGCTGGATTCAGCCAAGGCTATCTTCCTAATCCGCAAGTCCGGGGGTCATCCCGTCCATCCTATCTCCTGCCTCCCACTGTTTACTGAATAGAACATGGACTCCTTAGCCTGGTCTCGTCTTGCTTCAGCCTAACTTTCCAGGTCTACTCATCTGAAGACCATAGCTCCAGAGTTGGAAGGGACCTCAGAGGTCGTCCTATCTGACCCCCTCAGTTTACAGATGAGGAGACTCAGGGAAGCAAAGTGACATGCCCAGGGTCATAAAGTATTAAATGTGGTCATTTGAACCTCTTCAGCTAGGCCACTCTTCTGACTCCTCAGGGGGCACTCCATTCACTATTTCCCATCTCATCCTGTGGACTCCTGCTCTCACTGTCTTTTCACACATGCTCTACATGTGGAATAATGTTATAATAATAATAAACAGCATTTACATAGTGCTTAAGGTTTCAAATATTGTCCTATTTTATCACAATTATCCTGGGAGGTGGCTGCTGTCATCATCCCCATTTGATAGATAAGCAAACTGAGGCTTGAGAGAATTAAGTGACCCATCCAGAGTCACAGAACTACTAAGTGTCTGAGGCTGGCACTAAATTTGGAATTTCCCGGTGCCAAGTCTCATGCTGACTCGCTGCACCATCCAAGGGCCAGGCTCATGCCCTCTGCTCCATCGAACCTTCTCTAGTTCTCCACGCTGACCATGACCGTCAGTGACCGTCCTCCTCAAAGCTCTCAGGCCCATCTAACCCCTCCATGCTCCTAACCCTCTTCTAACTCGTTTCCCTGTAACTTGTGCACATGGTTCTACTAAGCCCCTTGAGGGCAGGGATTATCATTTTTAAAAATTTTCTTTTTCTTGTGAACTTAAAAATCATGAACAAATATAAACTTTTCAATACACAAAGAAGAAAAAAGTGCAATTGTATATTGTATATGTTGTATATATTGTGAAGTTGTGTTATATGCCATTTGTTCTTTAAAAGTATGTGTTAAATTTAACAAGGAGGTCACACAATTGCCCTGTTCATGTGTCCCTCATGAACTTTTTTTGTGTGTGTGTATTTTTAAAAATATTTTATTGCTTTAACAAATGTATTTCTCTTGTCTTCCTGCACTAGGACGGCCGTTTTTCATTTCTGCATCACCAGTACCAGCCCAATGTCTGCACGCAGTAGTTGCTGAATACTTTAATATTTCACCAGGCTGTAATTTTCTCCATAATGTACTCCCTCTGTTGACACAGATCACAACTGCTCTATCTCAGTATACCAGACTGGCATCATGCACAGAACATTGTACTCGGAGTCACAAAGGCCTGGGCTCCAATCCTGCCTTAGATACTTATTAGCTGTGTGGCTCTGGGCAAACCACTCAGCCTGTCTCTGTGCTTTCATTTTGTTATCTGCAAAATGAGAGAGTTGGATTGGACGGCCTCTAAGGGCCGGGCCTTCCACATCTAGATCTACGCCACTGCTGCTCATAATGAGAGTCTCTGTGCTTCAGCTAGCCCTTGATAAACCATCTGCGGTCCATCATTGGGCCTATACGCAAAGGCTTTCAAGGCTGGTAGAGCCTGCCAGGGCTTGTGCTCCGCTGGTTGAACTCAGGGCCATTTTCATGCTTCTGTAAAGCACCACAGTGGGACTTTAGGCACTGAATAAATATCTTTTAGGTTGAATTAAATGGGAGATGGAGACTTCAACCAAAAAACAAAAGGAAATAGCGTTAATCCTGTGGGCAGTGATCCAAAGTTACAGTATCTGAAGGTATTGCTAACATACCTAAAGTCATAGGTAGTAATTTTGGGGGAATATATGGGTCATAAGGCACAGAATCTGAGATGGAAAAGTCTTATTGATCATCTGTTGGGAAAGAAAACTCACTTCTTTTGGAATTTCTAACAAAAAATTAGGGAGGTATTAATTGGCTATATATTAAAGGCAGAACTTAACATTTAATATTATTAATTAATTTACTATAATTATTACATAATATAATTAAATAATATATGATGATAGAGTATATATTATGTGATGACAACAATAATACATTATATAATGATATATGAATAATATATTATATGATAGTAAATAATATATTATATGATGATATAATAAGTTAATATCTTAATATTAATAGAAATGCCAAAGTGTGGCTAAAACAGGGGTTCTTAACCTAGAGTCCATGAATCTGTTTTTGAAAAGTTTTGAGAACAGAATCTTCTTCAAAATCCTGTGTATTTTATTTTATGCATTTAAAAACGCTTTCCAGAGAAGGAGTCCATAACCCAAGTAAGCTAGAGTCGCAGCTAGAGAACTGTACTTGTCCCTTCCTGGGGGATGCTGGGAAGTCTTTTTTTCCTTCCTTGGGGATATAATCTAGGCGACTTTTCAGCTCCCAGCTGTCTGCCACTTTCTTGTGACTTCCCGCTCAGCCAGAAGACCACATGTAAGCAAGGATATGAGTTAGGGTTTAAATTTGAAGCAGGATCCAGCATTGTTGATGAACACATTCTAAACACTGACTTCCCTAGAAAGACCCACTCCCCCCCTCCCCCCCTTTCCCCTCCCTCCTCCCCCCCCCAGCCCTTGAACAGAACTGCAAATAGCCACAAAGGTCTGAAGAGGCAGGATTTTAACTTCCCTTAAGGGGCAAACGGACATATATGTTGAGGGGTCTTGAGGCCAGATGTATTGTGGGGGAAGGGAGAGGAAGAGGAGCAGTTCCCTGGACCCTTAGATTTTGCACTGAGTGACTTAGTCTCCTGTGGGCTAAGAAGAGATGTGTTTGGCTGATTATAAGGGGCATGCTCCAGTGTGCTAAGATCCGTCCTTTCCCTGGCACTGTGCAAAGGCTCCCTTAAAGCTCATTTGAGATAAGAGAGGGCAGGGAGAGGGTGTAGATATGAAGAGTCTTTCATTGTGGAATTTTTGCAGTGGGGGAACAGACACAGGGACGGCTTAGAAGTGCTCCTGAGATTAGGAGAAGAGAGGCAAAGAAAGTCATATTACTCACTTGTCCTTGGGGTCTTCAAAACCCTAAAAAAGAGAAAGTAGAAACATAAGAACAAAGAAAACCAAGCAACAAAGGTACCGTGATGATAGTGGGCACCGGTCTTCTGGCTTGCTTCTCTTTCTAGAAGCTACATTAACAATGGATGGGGGTGGGGCACGGCGAAAATGTAGACAGGACAGAACTATAATTTTGAAATAAAAATCATCGATAAAAATCTTAAAAATCAATGGTATAGAGGGAAGCTAGATGGTACAGTGGATAGAGCACCAGCCCTGGAATCAGGAGGACCTGAGTTCAAATCTGTCCTCAGAAATCTACTGGCTGTGTGACCCTGGGCAAGTCACTTAACCCCAAGTGCCTCAAAAAAAATGATACATTTTGAAGAAAGTAAGAAGGAGGAAAATGAGAAATGAATAAGAGAAAAAAGAAGGAAAAGGAAGAGAAACAGGAAAAAGGAGAATGAGAACAGGGAAAGGAGGAGATTGGAGAAGGAGAACTAGTGTGGGTCCTGGGCAGGGGAGAGAATCCTTGCCGATACATCATCTATCACTAAGTTCTATGTCTATGTAACTACATAATTCTATGTAACTACTTTTAACAAGAAGAGCTGCCCTGCATCCACCCACACTGCCCGGTACCACTGTCCTCTTACTGAACAGAATTAAATCTGGCCACTTCAGCTCCTAGCTCCTGCTGCTCAGAGACCCATCTTCCACTTCCTCAGGTGGGGGCTCTTTTACTGGGGAAGATGTGTGAAGGCAAAACTTCTTTGGGACCTCTTGGGGACACAGCACTTTTTACTGTAACTCCAGCTACTTGCAGCAACTTTCTCGAATTGTCCATGAGGAGTTTCCCTTCCAGAGAATTGGAGGTGAGTGCTTATGAAACAGTGAGACCGAATGGAATGATGCACTGAAAAAATTGTTGAATCTGGAGTCAAGGGGACCTGGGTACAAACCCTAGCTCTGCTTCTTATCACCTCTGTGAGTCTGAACAAATTCTTAAACCTCTCTGGATTTGTCTCAGTTCCCAAAAGAATTGGACTAAACAGTTTCTAGGGTCCTGTCTAGTTCAAATGGCTATAATTTCATAATGAACATGCCTATTAAAGATTCAACAGATAGCCAGAAGCCAACTCTGCCCGTCCTTCTGTCCCTCTGCCTCTGTCTCTCTCAGTATGACTCATCCTTACTGATTTCCAAACTAGAGTTATATTTGCCCTCAATTCATAAGATCTGTATCAAATCATTTGGCTGATATGAAAAGAGATGGCCAAGATGCAATAGCTCCACTCTGGAGGCGCTGGCGAAGGGAAGGAATGTTCCAGAAGGGAGAAAAGAAGCTTGAGGAAGTGAAGGCTGCTTGATACAGGCTTCAAGTCTGAGTATTGATTAGAACACATGGTGCATCCTGCAGATGGGGTAAACTGAGGACCATAGGAGGGCATAGAGGCTGCCTATATGGTTGGAAAGAGATGTACAGCTGTTGTGGTTTAGCTGTTTTCCAGTTGTATCTGACTTTTTATGTCCCCTTTGGGGGTTTTCTTGGCAAAGATACTGGAGTAGTTTACCATTTCCTTCTCCAGGTCATTTTAGAGATGAGGAAACTGAGGCAAACAGGGTTAAGTGATTTGCCCAGGGTCACACCGCTAGCAAGTGTCTGAGGCTGGATTTGAACTCAAGTCTTTCTGACTTCAGGTCCAGCGCTCTACCCGCTGAACCAGTCAGCTGCCCAAAAAGGGTTTTAGAGGTCCACTATTCTGCCCACTGTCCCACTTTACAGATGAAGGCACTGAGAAGCAGACTGTTTGAATGACTTGCCTAAGGATAGTAAGTAGTCAGAAGGACCAGGATTCCAGCCAGAGTCTTTAGTCCCTTCACCCCATGCGCCCTCCACTGTGTCAGATTTGCCTCCCTGCTGTGAGGTGACAGAGCTCAGCCCGGGACTGACTTTGAGTCTATAGTCATGTGGTTCATGGAGGTGTTAGGTGCTGGCTAAGAGAGGTAGTGAACATTCCTGAAATGTTTTTAAAGAAGGTGGGTTTTTCCTAGGCTAGACTATTTAGACACAGTCCTGCTTAGAGATGGATGAGCCAACTATAGAATCTCATTTCAAATCCAAGCCCTTCACTGTGGCCTTCAAGACCCTTCTCTATCTGTCCTTCACCCTCTTCCCCACCCCATAAATACACACTTGGTTTCATCTCCACAGACTTCTCTCCATGCTTCATGCTCAGGCCCGCATGACCTCTACCTTTCTTCACCTCTGAGCCTTGGTCCGAGACTTTCCTCTAGCCTGAAATATCCTCCCCCTTCTCTCCTATAAGATGGGGAGACCCCTGAGGTTAGAGGCCACAGCTCCTGGTCTCTCCCACAGGACTCAGGAGTCCTACAGTAATGGCATCCTCATTGAAAGTGCAAAAAGAAGAGTTGCCTTCCCTTGCCAGCTGCCCACAAGTAGGGCCTTCTTCAAGGGCTTATGGGAACCTCTGTGATGGAAGCTTTAGATAGCGTTGCTGTCAGACAGAACAAGCGCAGGGATTCTCATGGCCCTTGTACTGACCACGAGTCCTCTTCCCCTCTGGAGACCAGAAGCATCAGATTCTGGGTAACTTTTTATAAAAATTAGGCAGTCGGAGTTCAGTGACTTGCCCAGGGTCACACAGCTAGTAAGTGTCTGAGGTTATATTTGAACTCAGGTCTTTCTGACTCTAAGGCTGGCGTTCTATCTACTGCACCATCTGGTTGCCCCCAGATTCTAGGTCATTTTAGGCTTCTCTTTCAGCTTAATCTCCCCACCTATCACAGAGTTCCTCCCAAAGAGAACACAACAAACCCTCGTGAGCCATATTCAGCTCAACCCAGAAGGAGTTAGGCCCCACTCCACCAAAGGTTTCTCACCAGACCCAAAAGCAGTTTATGGAAAATCCTCATTTTAATTACACAGTGGCCCAATCAGGTTCTCCAGAGAGCTCACAGCAAGAGGCATATGCGGCAAGCCCAGCCCCATGCCAACAGAATGGCAGCATTATAGAGCTGTCACATCTGCCACCTGGGAACGTGTTAGAAAAAGATGATGGCAGTGCTGGGACGAGGGGGAACCCAAGAGTGAGTGGGGGGGGGAAGGTGGAGAAGAATCAAAGAACGGAGAGAGAGGGAGAAAGAGAGAAAAAGAGAGACAGAGAGAGACAGAGAGAGAGACAGAGAGACAGAGAGAGAGACAGAGAGAGAGAGAGAGAGGGAGGGAGAGAGA
>CM053596.1:253785673-253809580 GCA_028646575.1 Pseudocheirus occidentalis
GGAGAGAGAGAGGGAGGGAGAGAGAGGGAGAGAGAGAGAGAAAGAGAGAGAGGGAGAGACAGAGAGAGAGGGAGAGACAGAGAGAGAGACATGGGGGAGAGAGGGAGGGGGAGAGAGAAGAAGAGAGAGAGAGGGAAGGAGAGAGAGAGAAAGAGAGGGAGGGAGAGAAAGAGAAAGAATGAGGGAGGGAGGGATGGAGGGAGGGAGAGAGAGAAGAGAAGAGACAAGGTTGGCAGAAGATGGCAGGGACGGGGGATGTAGCAGAGAAGGGATGATGGGAAGTAAAGTGACAGAAAAAGCAGGGAAGGGCAGAGGTAGATGGGAAAGAGAAGATGGGGAGGGAAGAGGGGGATAATAGGATATAGATGAAGGAAGGGAAGAAATAATGAAAGAGAATTAGAGGAGGAGGGAGACAAATATTCAAAGAGAAGAGTAAAACAGAAGAGAAAATTAGGCAAAGGGAAGAAAAACAAAGGAAGGGAACAGAGCAGCAGAGATGAGAAACTCTGTCCTCTGGGAAGCTGCTCTGCACGTCTCCCTCTGTTGAGAGGCAGGAGACCACACTGTGGAGCAAAGTCTTCCTTGGTTTCAAGGGAGGATTTGGAGTGTGTGTGTGTGTGTGTGTGTGTGTGTGTGTGTGTGCACGCGCATATGGATATGTGTGCACATGTATGCTGCATGTGTATGTGTATGATTGTATGTGCGTGTGTACTGAATGATGTATGTGTGTGTGTTGTGTGCACATGCTTGCACAAGCACACCTGGGAGCTGGGGATATAGGGCAGTTAGCGTAGCAGGAAATGACTTATGTTAAAAAAAAAGGTCTTCATTTTTAAAAGTTATATTTTCATATGAATTAAGATTTTTGTCATTCTCAATTGCTAAAGAAGTCAGCCTCTCAAAAAGGATAGCGAAGGGGTGGGAGGGCACATGGTGGTTGGGTTGGGCCTGCTGGGTAACGGCACTTTGGGGCTGCAGGTGCCGTCACCAGCACAGCCATTAGAGTCTTTGGATTGTCCCTTTAGAACCCAGTCTCCACTGTCCACACTGGCAGTTCTTTAAGACGTTTGTGTTCCAGCAGCCTCTCTAGGGCATAAACAGCTGTCTTCTCAGGCACCGAGCTCTCCTGTCCCTCTCTCTCTGGCATTCACCCCTCCCATTATTGGGCTCGGCATCATTGGCTCTAAATTAGCTCCTGCTGCAGACCCCAACCCTCACCGGCCTAACACCATGACACTGGGCCTGCCTAAACAGAAAGGCTGGACAACCCTTCACTCTCAGACCTTCCTTCCTCACTTGTTCTTAAGCTGAGTGGGGCCTTCACCGAGAGAAGCCTTGATTATCGCCCTGAACGGAGGAAATGAATCTGAAAAACTAAGTTTCCTTAAAGAAAAAGAATCTCATTATAATTCATCTTCCTTCATATCCCACCTCCTTCTACTTTCACTCCCACCCTCTCTCTCTTTCTTTTCTCCAGTCTTCACCACAGGAATCCAGGCGCAGGCATTTCATCTCGCCTTTCAGAGGAATGGATGAGCCCCTGGCGTGTGATGTACGGTGATTCCCCCAGCCCCAGAGTGGTGGGGTGTTCTTGAAACAGGCCCCAGAGCCCAGTGAATGAATCCCCTTTGGCTTCAGCTTTTTTCAGGCCTCCCTGCCCCTTCCCCATCAAGGGAGAGCTATGGCTGATTAGGGCCTTTCCAAAGCACAGAAAGCACTGGGAAGCATCACAGCGACCGTTTCCAGGCAGTGGTGCTCAGGAGAAATTTCAGTTGCTGGGAAATGCAGCAGACACCAGCAACACCTGGCACGTTTCTTCCCCCCAGACTAGAGGAGAAAGGCCTCTCCAGATGCCAAATGCTGCCAACAGACAGCTTGAGGCTTTGGCAGGTGCCAGAGCCCAGCCTGAGCCTGGCAGAGTGAGCTCTGCAGCCATGGGACTGGATGGCAAAAGCCCTCCGTCTGGAATCAGAAGCTGGCTCTGGGCTTGGCTCTATCGTAGGCAAGATGACCTAGAAGTTATATCTCTCTCTCTGGGGCTCTGTTTCTTCTCTACAACTTGGTACAATGGCTAGGGCAGGAATGGGTCACTGAGTCTGGAGTTAGGAAGACTCGAGTTCAAATGTGACCTCAGACACTTTCTAGCTGTGTGACCCTGGGCAAGTCATTTCACCCTAATTTGCCTCCGCTTCCTCATCTGTAAAAATGAGCTGGAGAAGGAAATGGCAAACAACTCTAGTATCTTTGCCAAGAAAACCCCAAACGGGGTCACAAAGAATCTGATAGGCCTGAAAAACAACCGACCACCACCTAGTCTGCGCAGAGCCCTGTGCTTCCTTAACTGTAAAATGGGGGTCATAACGGTCCCCGGCTCAGAGGCTTGTTGTGAGGATAATGGGTTAGTTTTTGTAAAACCTTCGGCACAGAGCCTGGTGCGTAGTAGGCACGCAGCCAGTGTTTTTTCTCTTCCTGTCCCCACCTGCCTATAAAGTAGAAGAATAAATCCAAGCTCGAGGTTTGGTTTGGGGATAGAATAAGGTAACGCATGTGAGAACGCTCTGAACAATTGGAAGCACTTTTATCAATGTAACGGATCGCTATTGTTACCCAGCGTCTGGTGAGTGATGCCCCTCCCTTCTCCCCTCCTCCCTTGTCCCCAGCCCACCCCCAATTTCCATGGCCATCTCATTGGTAACTAACCATCCTCTTCATCTCCTTCGAGACCTGGTGGGACCCCAAGTGGTTGTAGAAGGGCCTCTCGGCACCCCAGGGTGGGGGATTGTGCCCGATGGAATTGGTTCGCTGGCGATTCATCTTGGCGATCATGGCCTTCTCCTCTTTCTGGAGAAAAAGCACAGTTAGAATCAGTGTGAGAATGGAAGGGACCTGGGTTGCGCAGGTAACCACCCTCCCTCCATCGGCTCATGATATCTCAGCACCAGAAGAAGACAAGACCCCTTCTCCAAAGCCCGATTCATGCTGCCGACTCAGCGAGGCCCATTCCCTCCCCCGATCCTTCGGCTTATTTGCTTTCATTAAACTTGTCTGATTGTCCGCACAGTGGTCTGGATATCCGTCTGTCCTGTACATTCGTGGCTAGGAGAGTATCAGAATTGCCATCACCTAAGGGGCAGGGAATATGTATGTGTATCCCTCGCTGTAACCCACATCATAATGAAAAGAACCAGAAAGACAGGTGGGAAATGGGAATTTTCCTTTGAGGAAGAGTGATTGGCCCAGAGCTTGAGACAGCATGACAAAAAGGAAAGCTAGGTGGCACCGTAGACAGAGTGCCGGCCCTGGAGTCAGGAAGAATTAGCTTGTGGGTTCAGACCTGGCCTCCCTTGCTAGCTGTGTGACCCTGGGCAAGTCACTTAACCCTGTTTGCCTCAGTTTCCTCATCTAGAAAGAAGGGAATGAAAAACCACTTCAGTGTTTTTGCCAAGTAAATCCCAAACAGGGTCACAAAGAGTCAGACAGAACCAAAACAACTGAACAATAAACAATTCTGGGTTTGGAGTCTGGGGACGTGAGTTCAAACTCTTATTTTGCCACAGACTATCTGTGTGAACCTAGGGAAGTCTCTTACCCTCATCTGTCCAATGAGGGGCTTGGATCCTGTCTCGCTCTAAAGGTGTGTATCTGAGGAGGGGAATCAAGCTGCCCCCCTCCTGCTGGGAGCTTTCCCAAGTGTGTGCATGTGGGGGGATTTGTTCTCAGTTCTGCTCCTCCTCCTCCTCTTCTCTCTTTCTCTGGACTCCGGATCCCCAGCCCCGAGGGTCTGCAAAAGAGGAAGGAGCTGAAGGAGCTCATCTGGCCCCTGGACGCCAGGCCCCACTCTCTCACCTACTTCACATGTAACCTTGGGCGAACATCTTCACCCTCATTTGACAAAAGGGTTGGATCTGAACTCTGTGAACTTTTATTTAAAAATACTTTGATAATTGTATTGACTAGAATTGATTTCCTTTGTAATCCTATGTGTTTATTTTATTCTTTTGAAATATTTATTCTGAGAAGGCGCCCATGGGCTTCACAAGCCAGACAAAAGGGCCCAGGCCCCCAAAGAGCTTCAGAGTGTCTGGCTTAGAGAATGCCTAAGGTCCCTGCGGACTTTAAAGTTTTATTTCTTAGGGATGGAAGGAATGAGTAATGGAACTGCTCTTTCTTCCTCTCCCCACCCAAAGGTCCCAACGGTCCAGTGACATTCTAAATGTTTTTCTGCCTTCTGGGAACCTTTTCCCCCTTCCTACCCCCCAGTCCAGTAGCCTTAATCACCAGACTTTCAAATGACACATTCCATCTGGCTTGGCAGGGTCACAGTGAGAATGGCCTTAGGAGCTGGTCTGCTCTTAGGAAGAGGAGAGTGATGGCTGGGATTTCTTCCTTCCCTCCAAGCTGTCCTTGAAATACCTCTAGGGGTCATCTTTTTCCCCAAAAAACATTTTTGGGGTGTCTCCATGCCTTAAGTAGCTTTAGATCTTACAGACTGAAGTTGGAAGGGATCTCTAAGGCCAGCTAATTCAATCCACTCATTTTATACATGAGGAAACGGGTCTAGGGAGATGAGTGATTTCCCTAGGGTCACATAGGCACGGAGTGTCAGAGGCTGGATTTGAACTCAGGTTCTCTGACTTCACTGCCAAGACTCTCTCCTCTAGTCCATGATTCCTCCTTGGTAGTCTTGTCCCTATGCACCTATCCCAACATTCCTCCACCTCTCCCCACCCCCAACATTCACAAGGCAGCCAGGTAGCTCAGTGGTTAGAGCACTGGGTCTGAAGTTAGGATAACCTGAGGTCAAATTCAACGTTAGACACCTCCTAGCTGTGTGACCCTGGGCAAGTCACGTAAGCAAGAGAAAAGACAAAAAAAAGGGACCCGAGCCTATGAGTAAACTGTCCAATCCATGTCCTGGTCTTTAGAAGACATGCCCTGTCAGCTCTGCAAAATGCATCTTACCCCAGGGAAGCCTGCAGGATAGATTGGATGCCTGGAGACCCGGCTTCACTTCTTTTTTTTTTTAGAAGGGGGAAGGCAAGGCAATTGAAGTGACTTGCCCAGGGTCACACAGCTAGTTAAAATGTCAAGTGTCTGAGGTGGGATTTGAACTCAGATCCTCCCAATTCCAGGGCTGGCTCTCTATTCACTGCACCACCTAGCCACTCCATGGCTTCATGTCTTATGCCATTGAACTGCAATCTCCGGTTCTTGAGATATGTATTTACCCATGCTTCTAGAACAGATTAGGCCTAGGTCTAGAATGTCCTCAGTGAAGGGCAGGTAGGGAAGGAGAGGAAACATGGCAGGCGAAATCTCAGCTTAAATTCTTCGGGCTACATCTTAGGAAGACACCTCTGATGTAGTAGAGAGGGCAGTGACCTTGGAGGGAGGGGAGAGGACTTAGAGACTCTGATAAAACGAAGACCACCCATGTCTCTAGAGGCCCTGGGGTGAAAGCCTGTTAGGCCGCTCCTGGTGAAGAGGTGAGGGGCATAGAGGGCAGAGACACACATTTCTGGACAAGGCTGCTGGATGCTTTAATTACTCTCACCGCATTAATTGTTACAATGGTTTTGTTTGTCTTTCCCTTTAATAGGGGGAGAGTTGGGGGAGGGGAGGCCAGCAATAATGATGCCCCCCAAAAGAGGGTCATGGTACTTTTTTAAATATAGGAAGTGGAGAAGGACGCCCAGAGAAGGGACACGGTTCTGAGACCAGCACACAGACTTCATGGGACGCTTTTCTAAAAAGCTGCATAAAACGAACACTTCCAGTTCCAATAGAGAATCTTGTTCTGTTCTGCTCTCTGTGTGGAAATGCTCTTTTAGGGGCATCAAGGCTTAGAATTTCAAGCCGCAGATGAGTTTGATGGTAAAGTTTCGAGGGATACGGAAACACGTACAACACCATTTGCAAGAATGGAAAGCTCTTCAGAACTTTCTGGGAAACTAAGGGAAATTTCCGGTGACCAATATGTGAGAAGTTACAAGTGCCCAAAAGCATGGGTGGGTTAGATAATCCACTTTTACAAATCACCGTCCCATTGTGCTTGATGCTTGACTGGCACCTTAGTCTTCTAGCCAGAAAGCTTCCAGGGGGGTGGGAGGGGAAGAAGAGAGGAGAGAGAAAAAAGGAGAGGAGGGGAGAGGAGGAGGAGGAGGAAGAGGAGAAGAAGAAGAAGAAGAAGAAGAAGAAGAAGAAGAAGAAGAAGGGAGAGTAAAAGGAAGGAGAGAGGAGGAGAGGAGGCAGAGACTACTTGACGGTTTTTAGATTAAGAACAGGATAGAGAAAGCTATGAAATAAAGGTAGAGCAAGGATCAGGGAGCACTCACAGGGAAGACACAGAGGCAGAGACACAGACACGGAGATCTGGGGGACGGGGTGTGCACCCCGAGAGAGAGTCAAGGCAGACCTATATGACACAGGCTTTCATGGAAGACTATTCTCCCCCTTCTGGCCTTTAGGGTACAAGCACCAAAGACTTTAAAAAAAAATAACTATTGCTACAAATGGGAATGTTCCTTTCTGCTACTCGTTTCATGAACCTAATGAAATTAAAGAGAGGGTCCGATTCAGCCTGGGGCTGGAAATACCCCAGACCAGTATGGGGACAATAATGTCTCTACAGTTGTTACCTACTGTGTCAAATAATGCCTCCTTTTATTTGTCCTCAGTTTACCTATGTTAAGCTCCAACAACACTGATACCAGTAATGCTTACAGTGAATATCAAGGTGGCAGTTAAACTCTGTAAAGCATGTCATTCATACATACACACACGTACACGTACATGCCACATACATAACTACACACAATACATTTGTTGCTCATTTGTCTTCAGTCATGTCTGGCTCTTCCTGACCCTATCTGGGGTTTTCTAGACAAAGATACTGGACTGGGTTTGCCATCTCCTTCTCCGGCTCATTTGACAGATGAGGAAACTGAGGCAAACAGGGTTAAAATGACTTACCCAGGGTCACACAGCTTGTAAGTGTATGAAGCAGGATTCACACTCAGGTCTTTTTGACTGTAGTTCTATCTCAGATGCTTCAAGGGGTTGCCCTTTGCTCTAACATACTGGGATCTGGTGATTAAGTCTGTGTTCCCCTTTTCCAAAGCCTTCAGGGCTCGTCTTTCCAAACCGAGGACTTCTGATTATTTGGGGGAATCATCGCATTAGGCTCCCCCACTCCTACAACCATTTAAATTGCCCTTCATTGTGTCATCTTCAGCTCCAAACTCTGTGTATGTGTGAGGGAGGGTGGAGGGATATTTTCCTAAGTTAAACAGAGAGAACTACACAGAGTATTCTGGGCTCCAAAGCACCATGTCCTTTTATGAAGGACACAGGAGGAAAAGGAGGGAGAGCATCCATGAAGAGGAATGGAACTGTGGTGGAATGGCTGAAGCTTTCTCCCAGGGCACTGCAATTTGGAAACTTCTGACGGCACTTAGCTACCCTTCAGCAGAACAGAAAAGATTTATCTTAACACCAAGGATAATTAGTTAAAATTGGAAGTTACTAGACCTCCCCCTATGTTCACACTCAGGAGAGCAGCTCCATGGCCTACCTCAGTCCTGCTTCTCTTTCTCCTCTACAGTGGGCTCCCCAGTAGCAGCCTGGAAGTATTCTGCCGGTGATCTTCTGGAGTCTCTTTCCCTTGCCCTCTTAATTAAAATTACCTTTAAGAGTTCACTGGAAGGCAAATTTCTTGTCCTAGATAGGTTTGTGAGGTTTGCCCTGGACAGCAACACTGTGTTTCAACTCTGGTCTGGGGGTATCAGGCTGTCTCCTGCCTTCTCAAGGAGGGGACACCTTCCACGTTCCTCTCACCGCCCTTTACCCGACTCACCCTCTTCTGGCTGCAGCGCAGGATAAGAAAGGTCTCTATACTGTGTTCCTTGAGGTAGGCATTGCGTTCACCTCCGCAGCCAGGCTCTACCTCATAATCACCGTTGAGATAGTTCAGCGTGGCCTTGGTGATATGGATGCGCCTACAGTTCAAGAGACAAAATTAGGGGAGAGAATGAGGTCATAACAAGATAGAGCCCAGTGTGCAATTTAGAACCAACACCAATCTTAAGCCATTTCTCCCTCCACAACCTTAAGCTTGACCTAAAATCCCCAAACTTGAAGTGAAATTCTCACCTTAAACCCAGTCCTAATTTCACCCCATCGACCCATCAACCCAACTGTTCATCCTTTCTTTTCCCTGCTAACTCACTATTGGTCATTCCATCCCATAACTAGATTACTGTATTAGCCTCCTAACTCTGCTTGCAGACTCACCCAGCCCTGTAATGTGCCTTGTGAATTCCTACCAGATTTATCTTTCCCAAGTACCACCCCTGCTCAGGTCATTCCCCTTCACTCCAGCCCCACTGCTCAGCGGTTCCAGCCCTGTGAATTATGAACCTCCTAGGGACCATGGAGTTATTGCAAGTGGTCCATGAATCCATAAATAAGCAAACGTGCCTTTTGTAGACTGCATAAGTCATAAATATTGCATCTATATGTATTCCTATTTAAAAATAAACTACACAAACACGGCTGAATTCACAGTAATTTCTGGCACTGTATCGTTTCTCAGTCAACAGATACTAACTGTAACAGCTATCCTGGGGATCGGAGAAATTTCCAGACATTATAAAGTTACTGGTTAAGGGGATGAATCTAGACTCTTCAGCCTGGCATTTAAACTCTCTACAAGGTGGTCCCAGCTGACCTTTCCAGTCTTATCCCCCGTCACTCTCCTACAGAAACCTCCTGTGTTGGCCAATCTGCATTTACTATTTCCTGAACTTTCAGCTTCCCTCAGGCCATTCTCTGTGCCAGAGAGTCAATTCAGTTCAGCTACAGAAATCGAGGGCTCACTGTTGTGTCAGGTACTGACTCTTCTAGACTTTTAAGAGAGAAAAGCCCAAAGTAAAAGACAAAGTCCTCTCCCCATCACCTTTCCAGACTCCTTTTTCTGGGTTGTCTCTCTCCGTTAGACTGTAAGCTTCTGGAGGGCAGGGGATTCTTTTGTTTTTCTTCTTTTTATCTCCAGTGCTTAGCTCAGTATCTGGCATATAGTAGATACTTAATAAATGTTTATTGAGTATTGACTATTGAAATGATCCCTGCCTTAAGAAGTAGATGTCCCTGTCAAAACCCTACCTATTCTTCAAAGTCCAGTTCAAATGCCACCTCCCCCAAAGTGCCAGCCAGTTGGAAACAATTCGCTCCTCCGTACTCCTTTGGCTTATACACATGTCACATTCTGCCTGCTACTATGGTGACTTGTTATAAAAGCTCAGAAAGCATCCAGTGCTACAAAGCAGGGTTTGATTTGTTTTGTGAATTGTCTACACTTAAGAACGGGGATTAATCATAAAAGATTGGTAAATCATAAAAAGATTGCTGGCTGTTTGCCAGCGCACCACTGCCCCTCTTCCTGCCCCTCTAGACTCCATGCTCCTTGAGGGCTGGGACTAGATGCTGTACAACTTAGTATGCACTGAGTGCCTAGTATCATGGGCATGAGCATGGTGTAGGTGGTACCAAAAAAACTTTCTGATTGAATGAATGAACAAGTCTCCTGAATATTCTGACACCTCCCAGAAGCAGCGGTTCTCTCCCCTGGCTCATCCCTGCCCCAACCTTTGATTCCAGGGGAGAGTGAATTGGCAGGGCCAAGTTCGAGGAGCTTTGAGGCCCAGCTCCGATGCTTCCTGGTGAGCTCCAACACTTATGGCCTAGGCTGGGTCACTCACCCGGCTTTGCCTCCTGCTTCCATGTGGTTGGCTAATGTCACATCATTGGACCAGACATCAAACTGCCACTTCCTTAGCCCGAGCACTCCGCAGTGTACTCGACCACTGTGAATCCCCACACGCATGTTCACGTTCACGCCAGTCACCTCTCGGACCAATCTGGAGAGGGAGGATGGGTAAGGAAGAAGGGGTGTCAGGGAAAGAATGGGAGGAGATCTGAGTTCAGGGCCCAGTGACTCCACTTGCTCCTAGCTGTGACCTTAGCCAAGTCACTTGGTCCTCTCATCTTTAAAAACCGGGGTGGGGGGGGATTAGATCGGGCAATTGTTAAGGCAAGCTCTAATATTCCAGCTCCTGAGGCTTTAAGGCCTCAGGAGAGTCAAGAACAGTCTTTGGAGGAAAGAGGAAGGCAGGGGGATGAAGAGGAAAAACAGATGTGATGACAGAGGAGGGTCATAAGAAACAGAGGTCAAAGAGCCAACCCCCCCTAACCGCCCCCCCCCCCCATCCGGATAAAGGTCCTGAGACTCTTCAGCCTGGAAATAGGGCTGCTACAGTAGTTATGTGGGAGGGGGCTTTCTTTCTTCCCAAGAAGCCGCAGAAGCCGCAGTGTCCAACCACGACCACGAGGTGGTTCGGTGCAGCCACCCACAGCTGCCATGGCGCCCAACCATCTTTTCCTTCACTTCCAAGTGCTTCTGGCTCCTGCCTTTCACTGGTCAATTAGGGTGCACTTGGGAAACACAAACTTATTTTAATAGAATCCGGAGCCAAGCATCATTTAGAAGGGAATTTTTACTGCTGCCAAAAAACTATTCCTTCAATGCACTTGGAGGAAACACAATAGATTACTTGTAGATTATCTGTTGTTTGGGTCTCTCCAAACCCCTCTACTTCTTCCCAATAAGCTGGATAATGGAGGATTCCAAATGCTCCTTGGCAGAGTGTGGTAATTAGGAGGGCACCATTCAGGGAGGCCAACTCAATACACCCGAGTTTGAAGTCAAAACTTGGCTCTGCGACTTTGAGCTATGACTGTTTAAAGTCGAGTCACTTAGACGCTCCGGGCCTCAGTTTACTCATTTGTAAGACTGGAGTTAGAGAATCTCTGGACCTCTTCTATCTCTAAGACTGTGACCTATTATTCCAGCCTGGGGAACGGGAGCAGACCCACAGGAGAGAGAAGATGAACCATCCCCTCCTGAGAGGAGCAAGGCCCGCTCCCAGGAAGCAGCACGAGGGGCCGTGCACGCTCTTGTCCAGCCTGCTCGGGAGAGGGCATTCTGGGCAGCACAGGGCACCGACTTAGACAATACAGCTGCTGTGTGCTATTGAAATTAGTAACTCCCAGGACGACAGGGAGAGGCTGACACAGCGGGAAAGACTCATGATCAATCAATTTTCTTGTCATGGGGAATAGTGCTCTGCAAATCAAGCAAAGGCAGGTCTTGGTCACCTTCCTTAGCCCCTGTAATTCCCGGCACTTACTTATTTATCAGATTTTTCCCTTTGCCAACTTAGTTCAGGATCATGGGGAGGGTTACGTGGCATTGGGATGCAATGGAATGAATGGGCTTTAGATCTGGGGTCCAAGGACTTGGGTCCGAATGCTAGCTTTTTTTTTTATCATCTTATGCATATCATTTTATACATTTAAAACCGTAATTCTAGGAAGGGGCCTGTAGGTTTCCCCAGCCTGCCAAAGAGGTCCTTGTCACAAGGACCCCTGGGCTGATCACATCTGTCCTGCCTCTCTAGAGATTCAGATGAAGGTTTGGATTAACCCTGGATTTCAGATGCTCGTCACCCTTTTCCTTATTGAGCCTGACTTTTAAACGGGGTCTCATTCATCTCACTATTTCTCTGAAGGTTTCATTGAAAAAGGAGTCTTTTGTTTCTCTGCCGTTCATGGAGGCAGAATGGGCCCAGACCTTTGAAGCAGAGCATCCCAAGAGTATGCCTGTTTGACCCCTGAAAGGTTGCCTCTTTCTGCTTTGTTCTAATGGCTATAACGTTCCTCTGTTCACACCTCCTCCCTCCCCTGGACCCTATCCCCTCAGGAACACCCGACTTACGAGATGGCCTCAATCATGTCCATGCCCATCTCTACACAGCAGTGAGCGTGGTCAGCCCGGGCCTCAGGAAGCCCAGAGACACAGTAATAACAATCTCCCAAGATTTTAATACGCAAACAGTGATTCTCCTACAGGAGAAAAAGAGATACCATTTTATTTTTCAATCCAGCAGTGAGATGGGAAGGGAGAAGAGCAGGAAATAAAAGGCTTCGTGTCAGGCCCAGAATAACTTGCCTTTTAGGGGCATTAGGTCCAGATCTGGCCCTAGGCACAGTGGGCATAGGGGCTTATCAGGGAGAGAGGATCCCCGTGAGCCAGGGCCAGGGCCACGAGCTTGAGCCACCGGCCAGGGCCACAGGCCAGAGCCAAGCCATTCCCACCCCCAAGGGCACATTAATCTAAAGGCCTCAGGGAAGAACAAGCAGCACATTCATTGTCAGGGTACTGTTTGTAGCTCTTTTGTAAAGGGTGATCATTCATTATTTACAGTCGAATCCTGCCACTGCTTACAAATATAACTGCAGATCCCCCGATACTGGAAAGAAGGTGGGTTCCATGATTTAAACATATTTACAAAAATACGAATGTATTTTTAAGGCCTCTACAAAGGCTTTTATGAAGTTAGGGAGAGCTTATGTAAAACAAACCAACTGTTTTATGTTGGGTTATGTTAACAGGAGCCTAATTAATGAGTGTGTTCTTAGCCCACAGGTTCCAGATTCACCCTTAGGGCTAAAATTCAACTCTCTTGTGCTTTTGAGGATTATCTAAGCAATCATCACCCCCTTCCCCTCCACACACACACACACACACACACACACACACACACACACATCCTCCACTCACCACAACACACATAAACTTCTAGCCATAGTAGGATCTCTGAAAATGCAGACTCATTTCATCATCCTGAGCCAAACAGCACCAGGGAGGCCAATCTGCTGTTCGGTCAATCAATCAGTCAAAGCCAAATAAATAGAAGTGACTTTGGGGTGTGTGAGCGGGGTTAGCCACAGCATCCCCCTCCTCCATTGGTAGAGATGATCAAGAGTTTCCTGACAGTGGGATGCGTAGGCATCTCCCCCATCTGTAAAATGAGCCTTGCAGCTTTTCCATTTTTCTGGCTCTGTGATCTTGTGATACTGTCGCTCGCTCAGTGTGTCCAGTGGCAGCTGAGTCTGCTGGGACCCGTAGATCCTCCAGCCGCCCCCCAACCCTTGCCCCCCGTCCCGTGCATTTGTACAAGCTATCCTCGTATGTGACTGGAGCATCTGCTTGCACTGGCCTCTCCCCTCTCCCTTCGAAAGTCCTGAGGCTTTTGCCCACACGTCCTTTCTCCTCACCTCCTATCCCAATTCTCCCCTCCCCAAACCCCGACCCAGTTTTTCTATGGGTGGGATTCTCCAGTCACATTCTGGGACATAACTTTGGGGGGGGGCTGAATCACAGGGACTCCTGCAAAGTTCTCAGAAGCCTTTAGACTTAGGGGAAGGCCACACAGGTCATACTGTCCACATGGTCCTGGGAACGGCAGGAGAAGGTCTGAGAGGTGACTTACAGCAGCCAGCTTGTCGAAACGGGCGAACAGCTCATTGAGAGTCATGACTAACTCCTGCGCCGTACACTGGGAGGCCAAGCTGGTGAAGCCCTCAATGTCTGCAAAGAGGATGCTGGGAAGACACAAGGGGAGGGGAGAAGACAGAGAAATGAGAGGCCAGGAATGGGGTCGGTAACTCTGCCTTAGGGCCCCTTGGACTGGGCTGGATTGAGGGGGAGACAGGGTTTAGGTTGGGGGCTGAGAGGGCGATGGGACATGCCAAAACTAAGGCAATGGTGGTGAGACCAGAGACCAGACCTGCATGACTCTGTACACATTACTCCCCCACCCCTTTCTGAGGTCAAGGATTTCCCCTTTTTCTTTTTGTATTTCCACTACCTCACCCAGTACCCAGAAAGCAGCAGGAGTTTAATCAATGCCCCTATGACTAAAGAGCTCTTTGGTGACTGCAAAAGGGAACGCAGGCACAGGACTGGATGAACCAGCTTCCTTCAGTGGCTGAAAGAGTCTTTAATCTACCTACCCTTGTGTCCTCTCCCTTTATTTACAGTCTGGGGAGACCACTTGCATTTTTATCGCTCTTACCCTTTCCCCAAAGTCCACTCCTGCATCTCATTACATGCTCATTCCGAGCTCAGAGGGAGGTAAGAAGAGGGAAGGACAGTTCTCTACCACAGAGGCAGCTGGACGGTGCAGTGGTCAGTGTGCAGGGCTTGGGGTGGCGGGGGGAAAGTTTGACTCCTTCCTCAGACACTGACTAGCTGTTTGATGAAGGAGAAGTCACTTAATTTCCTCCAGACTCAATTTTCTTGTCTACAGAATGAGAACAATAACAGTGCCGAACTCCTAACATTGTTGTCAGAATTAAATGAGATTATATATCCTCTTTACAAATGCTAAGCAATAATGACAACTATGACATGATGGTGGTGGCGATAGCTAGAATTAGATAGTGCTTTAAGGTTGGCAAAAATGCTTTAAGCTATCTTGTTTTACCCACAATAACTCTGTGAAGTAAGTGAAGTTATTTGACAAAAGGGGAAACCGAGGCAGGGGGGTTAAGTGACTTGATCAATGTCACTCAGATTTGCTCTCTAGCGTCTGAGGCCAGGTGTGAACAAGTCTTCCAGATTCCAGGTCCTGTGCTTTATCTATCCACTGCATCACTCAGTTCAAATGGGGTGACTCAAGTGGGGATAGGGAGAGGTGGGGTCTTGGCCAATGTAACAACAGAGTGAATGGAAAGCTTGGACTCATACCCAGGCCTTCCGGCTCACAGATTTGGGCTTCCCAAGATAGAATAGCACTCTATCCAAGTTATCCTGTCTGAAACCCCCTGTAGCCCCTTGTGGACCCAACTTCTAAATGACCCTGAGCAACTCAGCTCAATCCCATGGATGGGATTCCCAAGCTGGCCAACGCTGGCTTCCCATTTTCCTCATCAAGAGTAGCGATGCAGACCTGGTGTCTCTGTGTGTCAAGCCCATTCCTCAGATCCTGTTCTCTGTTCTACGCCCAAAGCAACAGACTGACAGTGGCCTCCAGACCAGGCCCAGGCCCAGGCCCCAGGTGTCTGCCTTTAGGGAAAGTCCCAGGAAAGAAAGGTGGGCAGAGGAATGTCCATTAAGGAACAGGGAAGAAAACCTCAACCAATTCGTATTCTCCAGGAACCCTCCCTCTAGTGTCCTTCCAGAATTTTCTGGCTCAGACCGTATAGTGTGTGCACTCTATTAGTGGATATGTTGTTTTGTAAGTAAACTTCATTCAATTCTATATATAGGCTTAGTCTCTCTAAAAAGATGGTAAGCTAACCAGAGGCAGGGATCTGTCTCCTACTTGGCTTCTTTTTAAAAAAATTAGTACTAATACAAATCCCACCTCTAAAATTTAACTAGCGGTGTGACTGTGGATAAGTAAGTCACTGAGTTGACCTAAATCTCAATTTTCTCATTTAACTCACAGGTTTGTTGTGAGGGCTAAATCACATATGTATATATAAAAATATAACATTTACTATATAATATTATTATATAATATGTAAAACATGAAATGTCGATCAAGTTTTAAAAATGTGCATGTCAATATAATATACTTTGAAAGCTCAAAAGTTTTCAAAATAAATTTTTAAATGCTAATCACTATCAATACAGCTTCGTTCCTTCTAGAACATATTGGATCTTCCATAAATATTCACTGGTTGACAATCCTACGTAGAATAAACCAAGATGAAGAATCATGGCAATTTTAAGGGATGACTTTTTCAAATGCAGCCTGAGATGATTTGATAATTTGGAGAACCCCAGAAAATGAGCAAAGAAACTATTTAAGATAATACTCTAGTGACAGGATGCAAAATAAATCCACAAAAATTAACAGTATTGCTATATTATTATAATAAAATCCAGGAAGAAATAGTAAAAATGAAAGCTCCACAGAAAATATCCAAAATGCATAAAATATCCAGCAAGACATTGCAATTATTAATACTTTATAAAAAAATAAATTGTTACATAATAAGACATATTAATTGCTCATGGTTGGGTTGTGCTAAAATAACAAAAACGATGGTTCTACTTGTTCAGTCGTGTTCAACTCTTCATGACCCCATTTGGGGTTTTCTTGGCAAAAATACTAGAGTGGTTTGTCATTTCCTCATTTTTACAGATGAAGAACCAAGGTCAATGGAGTTAAGTGAGTTGCCCAGAGTCCCACAACTAGTAAGTGTTTGAGGTGGGATCTGAACTCAGGTCCTCCTGACTCCAGGGCTGACTCTCTATTCACTCTAGTGCCTCAACAACAACTTAACATTAATTTATATATTTAATGGTATACCAAACAAACAACTAAGAGGGTAGGACAGTTTACAGAGCTAGACAAAATAATGAAATTTATTTTCAGGAACAAAGGGTCCAGAATTTCAAATAAATTTGATGCATGATGCCCAGACACAAAGCAGAATACCTAAGAGCCCAGGTCACGGCTAATTTGTGTTATCCTAGAAAAGTCCAAATATAACACAGGCTCTGCAAGTATAGATCCAATATGTTCTATATAACACAGGGGCGGTGGTTTGCTCTGTCCTGTTTCTCAGCCTCCTGTTCATCCTAGACATTTTATCTCCTTCTAGAAACTTAAGGAAGTTCCTTTTTTGATACTCCTGGATCAGTGTAGAGAACAGTGTATAAAAGACTACACACACACACACACACACACACACAGAAGAAAGGAAAAAGGAAGGAAGGCAAGAAATAGAGCAAGAGAGAAGTCAATCAGGATGAAATCTTAGGTGAGGAGACCTCAGACACCTACTGGCTGTGTGACCCTGGGCAAGTCACCCTCTGTCAGTCTGTTTCCTAATCTGTAAAATGGTGATAATAATCTACTTCCCAGGATTGTTGTGAGGGTCAGATGAAATAGTGTAAAAGCATTTTGCAAGCCTTAAGGCACTATTTATTATTCATATTAATACATTACAACCAATATATTATATTTATAATCATATTAATATATGTCTAGTACATGTTAATAAATATATTGGTAATAACAACAATAGTTGAGTAATTATCTATCCTGCCCCCACTATAGGAATTGGTAGCAAATGAACTTTTGCTTCTAATTGGGAACTCAAGAAAACAAGCATCACAACAAAGTGCTTTGAAACATGCCATTTGACACGGCTCATGGTCTCACCGCCTGTGCTTGGACAATATGGGAAGGGCATGCTGGGACATAAGAGGAATTGGCAGAGGAAGTTAAAGACCCTCTTGAGACTCTTCCCTTAAAGAGACATTATTCTCCCTCTCTGCCTCCAGTCTACAGGATTCCTAGATATCAGGACTCTCCAAAGGTCATTCTGTCCATCCCCCTGACTTTCAGCTTGGTAGTCCCTTCCCTCTTCCCAAGGCTCTAATCTTGGTAGGATGAGAGAAGAATTCTCTTCTTTTTCTTTCATGTCTACACGAAAGCATCAGCTGTGTATGAAATTACACAAAGTTCTCCTTCAACCCCCAGGACATATCAAAAGCAAGTTGAGGTCAGGGCCGGCTAATAGTTTGAACAAAAGGGAGCAGAATTTTAACAGTTTCCATTTCAAATACGAGAGCAAAGCTCCCAACTGCTGCTTTGCCTTGCCTTGGAAGAGGAAACAAAGTCTTGTGCTGGTCTGGGGGTCAAAAACGGTGATCATTTTATTTCAGGAACAAAGTGGAAAAGGCCTCCTGGACTGGAAAAGCCAGAGACCCTGTCCCAGAGACAAGAGACACACAGTATCTGCCAGGAAATGTGAAGAAGATATTGAAAAGTCAAAATAACATGATTTGGTAAGTTGACTGCTAGATTTGGGTTGGAAGATCTTAGTTCAAATCCTGCCACAGCTACTTTCAAGCTGTTTGACCATGAACCAGTCCTTCTACCTCCCAGAGCCCAAGTTTCTTCATCTGCAAAATGGGAACAATATTATTTTTACTCTGACTTTCAGGATTATCATCAGGAAAGTGATTGGCAAATCTTAAAGCACCCCCCACACGTAATGTGTCAGCATTATTTTTCCCAATTGTTCCATTATTTTTCCCACTGTCTTGAGGCATCTGGCCACAGTTGTTAAATTGAACTGAACTGAATCGAGCTTCTGGTCCCCACGACTTCTCTGTGCCCAAGTACATCCAGAGGAATGCCATCTCTGGCTTGCCAAACACATCATCATCACCTCATGCAAACAAAGACAAGCAGATCATTCTCAACACCTACATCTGTCCCGAAGGGGAATGTGCTGCCTGGATGGAGGGAGTGTCCCTTACTAGAGGTCTTTTATGATCGGCTTCTGTAACAGGCACCCAGAAGGGCCTGCAGGAGCTTCGTGAAAAGACGCCAAATTAGGACAATGAGGGCCAGGCAGTTAATTCTCTTACTGTGTTTGACTGGTAGGCAGGACCATCCCTTCCACTTACCCTCCCCTGGCCCCCAACACCAGTGGAGGCTGCTCTGTAGCTCAGAGGTACTACCTGGGTGTAAAAGGTAGAGGGTTTCTACCTGGATTGGATGGAGGGAGGTGGGGCAGGGAGTTCCCTCTTTCTTTTTCCAGTTCCCTTAACTAGTTTGATACAGATGCCGAGCAAAAGCATAGATCTCGAGGAGACCTCAGAGACCATCTAGTCCAACCTCATCATTTTATGGGTGAGGAAAATAATGCATAAAACAAATTTACAAGCTCAAGTCACCTAGGGAGTAAACATCAGAGGTAGATCCACTTGAGCTAGTATTCTTTCCACTGAGACACAATTATTTATAGTGTGGTTTCTAACTAGGGGTGTGACTCTGGGCAAATCTGGCCTTTCTGGACCTGTCTCCTCATCTGGTGGGGTTGGTCTGAAAGATGGTTGAAATCCTTTTCCAAGGTTTAAATAATTCTGATTCTATAGCATTTTATAGCTGTCCTGTCTTCCCCCTACTCCTCTGCCAGAATCAAAGGCACATTTCTCTTCTAGCATAGAGAGGTTTCCGATTCGTCATAAGCTGAGCTCAGTAAGCTCCACGGTAGAACACATGAACGCTAACAGCAGAACACTTGGTTTATTGGCCAGAATCACTCAACCTCTCACCCGTTAAGTTCTAGACTAGAGGCTGGGTTCAGACTTCCAACAATGTACAGATGAACAGATTAGCCTCCACTTAAGGTCAGATTATTCATGAATAATTTTAGCAACTTCATCATGACTGAAAAATTACACAGAGATAAAAGTGGCGCACGTTGGAAGGGTTATAGGGACGTGGTTCCATGAAGACATGGCGGGCAGAGCTACCCCAGACTTGGAACCTGGCTGTGAATCTTTATCACCCACCGCCTATGTGACTTTGGGTCACTCATTTAACCTCTCGAGGGCTCAATGTCCTCAAGTGTAAAACAAAGGCCTGGGTAGAAGGTGGCTAAAGTCCCTTTCAGGTGCAAATCTGTGATCCTGTGGATTAGTTTAACCCAGGGTTCTCAACCTTCCTCAAGTCATGACCCTTTAATACAGTTCCTCACACATACTTCCTCATACAGTTTAATACAATACATATTGTGGTGACCCCCAACCATAACATTATTTTCGTTGCTACTTCATACCTGTAATTTTGCTCCTGTTATGAATCATAATGTAAAGATATGATAGGCAGGATGTATTTAAATTGAACATAACCCATGCCTTGAGAACTGCCGGTCTAACAGCTCTAGAAAAGTAATTAAACTATGTATACACATTTATGTATGTATAGTATACCATTATAAATATTCTCTCATTTGGTCCTTAACAATAACTCTATGAGGCAGGTGCTGTTATTATCCATGTTTCATAGTTAAGGTAACTGAGGCAAATGAAGGTGAAGTGACTTGTCCAGGGTCACACAGTCTGCTAGAAAATGTCAGAGGCTAGATTTGAAATTGGGTCTTCCCGATTCCAGGACCAGACCTCTATCCACTACAGCACCTAAATGCCCCTCATAAATAGAGAAAAAAGACTGTTGTATTTTGCTGTATATGTGCATGCATGTGTGCATATGTGTGCGTGTATGTGTGGTACAACTAGTAAACATATTCCCCAAGGTCAAAGACAGAAGAAACAGACCAACATATTTGCAACAGTGGCTTTTATAGATTTATAATCAGGTGGCGAGGTGGTGCAATGGCTGTAGCACTAGGTCCAAAGTTGGGATGACCCATGTTCAAATTTGTCCTCATCCATTGACTACCCCAAGCAAGTCTCCGAACCTTTGTGTCCGTTGCCTCAGCTATAAAACATGGATAATAACAGCATCTGTCTCATGGGGTTGTTGTGGGCACCAAACACTCCCTCTCCCTCGCCCTCTCTTTCTAGTAGCTACAAAGTGTGGGAGAAAGCATCGTGTTTCCTGGTGACGATTCATATTAGTCGATGGGGGGCATTTTCTTTATACCATTTTATCAACCTCTTGGAGCAGGGAGGACATGCATCAGGCACGTGTGCAGGTTAAGCACACGCAGCAAAAAGAAGGTAAGCACGGGGGGATGTTTCTGTGGCTTTGGCCAAGGGCAGGCCCAGCTCATGGTGCCGCGTTCTTTGGCACCGCGCTCTTTGGCGCGTGCCACCAAAGCCCCTTCCTCCTCCCTTCTGCCTGTCCAACCTTACTCATCCCTTAGTCTCCCACTTCCCTCATGAACCCTTTCCTAGAGAGTCCCACTTACCACAGGGACACTTGACAATATTTGTCCCATTCTCCGATCTTCTATAGCATTTCTACAGCCTGAACCACACAACCCAGTACCTGATTCCGTATAGCCTCGTATTGGCTCTAGTTCCTTGACATCCTTCATCTCACAGCCTCCACAGCCTCCACCAGACTGCAGTTCCCCGAAGATGGGAACTTTGTCTCTCTTTCTCTTTCATTCAGTGTCTATTATCTGACCTACCATACAAGGCAATTCAGGTCAATTAAGCAAGCATTTATAAAGTACCAAGGATGTACCGGGCACTGCTAGGCACAGTAAGGCACAAGGAAAAGCCGTCCTCCCCTGAAGGACCTTTCCTTTACTTCAGGGAGAGAGGAAGGAAGAGGGATCAAAACCCAGGCTGTGCCTGCAGTCAGAGGGTTGCTCATCTGGTCCTCGAAAGCCTTCTGTCTCCCATAGTTCTGGGTCCACAATAGCTGCTGGGTAAATCTTTGTTGACCATTACAGTCAATTCTCAGTTTTCTGCATTGAGTTTGTAACTCCTGGGTTTCCATCAGCTGATGATCAGGGCAGCTGCCTAGAATCGAAGCAGCGTCCACAGACAGTTCCCTAAGTGCAGAGACCACACACAATAATGCAGCTAGAACCACCGTTGTCATCAGTCAGTATGATAACTGAGACAGGTCAAGGAAGAGAACCAGGGAGCTCGAGTATTAGAGTCATAGGAAATCAGTATTTGAGAGTCAATCACAGATCAACCAGCACAGCTTTACAGCTGAAGGAACTGGAGACTAGAGAAGTAGGGTGAATTGTTCGAGGTCACACAGCAACTTAGCGATAAAGATGAGACTAGAACTCTGTTTTCTGAATTTTTGCATCTCACCTATTAGGACTCCTGGGATTTCCTGGCAGGTCACCAATCCTGCCCAAAAGGCATGACCCTTCCTCTAGACACAGACAAGGCTGTCAAAGACCATCCTGTGCCATCAGGAACGCTGTACGTGTCCTATCTGGTCAGGGTCCACTAAGACCTAAACATTTCTTACCTGGGAGGGGCATCAGATGAGGTAGTCTGATGCAGGATAAAAGGCTCTACTGAGCCCTGAACTCCAACAGAGCTGATCCTGTTGCAGGCTTCCCATGTTACCTAACCTCCTACCTTCCCTAATCCTACCCTGCCTGATACCTTAAGCTGCACTGACCTAACTGCCCATCACTGTGGATGAGCTGTGCCTTCCAGAGGGCAATGGGACATTTGCTTAGGCACAGCCAATGTTGTTTTCACAGGGAAGGGGAAGGAGTAAGGAAGGGAAGCACAGGACCTGCAGACACTAGAGAAAGAAGGAACTTGGCCACTCAACAAACAGACTTGGATACCTGGAGCAGGTGCTGAGGATTCAAAGACAAAAAAACTGTTTCTACCATTAAGAAATTAGCACTCAATGGAGAAATAGCACTGGTTTGAGCATCTCAAGACTCCGGATCTTTTGGGAATCGCCCCACCTCCCCAGAGAAACCCAGCACCAGTATTAAACGCATATGAGTTCCTCTAGCAACAGGCTCTCCTGCACATCCAGGGAGGAGAGGGATCCCTGCATGCGTTCAGTTGTCCAGCCGGCTTCAGTCTTTTGTTGATTGCTCGTCATTAAAACATCCAGGCATCGCCGAGTCCTTCCCCGGGAATTACCCATGATGCATTAGCTATAATTGCAGAGTATTATACATATTGGTAGGACTAGGCCAACAAAGCCTGGCCTCTGGTTCTTCCTCTCCTATTTCTGTCTTCTTTTTTCACCTCCAAACCAATCCAAACAACCTCTCTCCCCAGGACCTGCTTCCCCCTTCCTTTGATCTGTCTCTCTCATACTTAGCATCATCGACTCATTTCTCCTCTGGTCTCCTACTTGGTGGGGGAGAGAGAACAGTGGGTCACCATCTTCCATATAACAACCCTGCAGAGCTTTGATGAATGTTATTATTCAGTCACTCCCCAGCCTCCTTTTCTTCAGGTTGAAGAATCCAGGTTCCTTTGATGAGTGCAAGCATGCGCAGTAGGCATACGAACCCACCCACATACATAGAGGCTGGGAGACAAACTCTTTTTCCCCTTCTTGGGGGATAATGGGGGTTGCCCTGGTGGCTCCCTGGGTCCTTCCCATAGACTTCATCCGTGAAAGGAGCCCTTTATTCCTCTAGGTGAATAATATCTGTCTGGGAGGTAAGCTATTTTAACACTCATTGAATGACGAGGGGCTTTTTGGCACAATTCTTCAGCCATGTGAGAGGAAGAGAAGAGGGAAAACGGATACCCCATCTGTATTAATAAAAGGTTCAAGTCAGGCAGAGAAGCTAAGTTTTTCTTAGCTGAGGCTGCGAAAAGGGGTCTTAGGCATTCCTCTTCCCCGAAACTGAAAATCTGTAAGAAGGATATGAAACTGTGATGCCTCCAGTCTGATCCCCATGAGGCTCAGCCTTTAGACCATGTTCATACTCCTCCAATCATTGGGCCTCCCTGAGGGAAAAGACTTTTTAAGGCCACTTAGGTCTCATCAGACTTTTTACTTATGGACTCAGATCTTTGATTCCATGAACTGCCTTGGAGAAAACTGTACAAAAGCAAGGGGAAAAGCGGTTCAGTGTTTTGCCCAGGATCGAGCAGTAAGTCTATGTCATTGGTAAGACTTGAACTCTGATCTTCCCGCCTCTGAATCAGTGCGCTTTGACAACTGAAACACTTAGAAATTAGGTGAGAGGGATGGTCCTCTCTCTTAGTAGAAATACCCAATAAATTAATCTGTGATCAAGTATCATTCCAATCAGCACAGTAAACGCTGACCACATGAATAAAGGAAGGGATAGTTCGTTTTTCCTTTTTTCAAAGGGCTCTTCTGTCCCCTCAACTCTAATCTGAACCTGTTTCCTTGGATTCCTTGCCTGTGGAGAAAAAGCTCTCTAGAAGGAGAGCCAATCAGTGTGTCCCTGTAATGTTAATGAAATCAGAAGATCTTCCATGCCCCTTTCTATTGGCACCTAGTAAAGGCACTTAGCACCTCAAAGGCTTAGCTCCTTACTTCCAGTTAACTCCTTGGGAGTAATTCACACCTTAACAGGAAGGGGCTAAACAGGGAGGAGCTACACTGTATGTAAGGAGAGAACCAGGAGGACCTTGAGCTCTTTTTCTCAGACACCACCTGGAGATTGCACCTTTTCCTGAGATCCTGCTTCTACAGCTTCTACTGAGAACTTCCAAGGACCAGGCTGAGAAACTGTCGTGAGTCTGAGAGGGATCCCTGCTTGAGGGATCCTGTTCTATTTGTGAAAGCTTGGGAATGT